>JAMKQA010002699.1:0-13103 GCA_024699735.1 Posidonia australis
GGTAAAATGGGCTCCATGCCAAATTCCTAGGGCCCTATACCTACTTTTTTCAATAATTCATCTTCTTTTACTCCCTCAAAGGCATGCTGGCCTACCCTATCCCTGCTTGGAGGTAATAAACACCTATGCTGAGGGGTGGCTGCTTTTTTTTGTTTGATATAAAAGGGGTGGCTGCTTTTTTTAGTTTGATATAAAAGGGGTGGCTAGTCCGTTTGAACATGTGGGCTTGGTAGGTGTATACTTCAACTCCTCTCCAAGTTATGCGGTAGGGATAGAGTCGTCCTACATGCCTCTCTCATTGGAGCCTACTTCTGTCTGCAACTTCTATCTTCGTATTTCTTTTTTGCTTCGAAGTCTATGTTTTTTATTGGCTCGCATTCTCACTTTCATCCTAGCATTTTGTCTCCCTCCAGTGGTATAGACCCCTTAGGAATTTGTACATTTCGCCCACTTTCCCATGGATTATCACTCCCTCACTCCCTAGGTCACACAGGTAGCAACACGTGAGGAGGATTAAAACTCTTCCTGAGCAGGCAGGCTTCCGATTTTCCACATCAGGCAACAGTTATGCCAATGTTCATATTATAATGATTACAATGAAAAGAAAGTACAATGCATATGATGCGATTTAGGTGATGTGCGGATGCTGTAATTTTAAAGCATGAAACATGAAGATGCATGACCCACAATGGAATGCTTCGCAAGGCTTGGAAGTGGCCGACGATCGCTGGTAGTACTTCCAGTTAGGAGATGCTGATGGGCGACGACCATTGTTCCAATGAACACTTTCTCCAAGTCTTGATGGACCATAATTGAAGCTTGGTCCTGGTGATTTTGGCTCTGGTGGCGAGGTAACTGCTTTCGCCTCCCTGATGCTGTCGTGCTCTGTTAGGTCCTCTGCGAGCACTTCCAATTGTTCTTGGAATAAAAATGTTTGCTTTCTATGCAAGATTTGGTATTGCTGTTGCTTGATGCAATGCTGACGGTTCTGAGTAACAGTTCTTAGGAAAAAATTCTTCTAAAAACTGTTGGTGATTATGATATTGAGGCTATGGGCAAACTCCGGCTTGGATTCAATACTCCTGCACTGGTAAAGTGAGTTAAATCGTGGGATATTATCATTTTTGGGGACTTACCTGAGCATGGGGATCTCCTCCATTGGTGTTGATGCTTGTATCCCGATTCTTTGTGCTCTCTTCGTTCTTCTGCCTTGATCGACTCGGCGGTTCCTTAGACGTATCGCCCAAGGGGTTCCTTTCTCATATCCCTAGGTGCGACACAAATTTTCGACCACTAGACAAGGGACAAGGGTTGTTGTGAACGGCCAAGTGGCTGACAGACTCAAGAGCGGGAATGCGGTTAACTGGCTCAAATCGGTTGACACGATACAAAAACCAAAAGTGTTGAAGCTAAAGCGGAGACTGCCTTGACTGAGGAAGGATCAAACTAAAGACTCCTCGGAATCATCGAGGAAGGATAAATACAACTGGCATAAAAAGGGAATATACAAAAAGATTGGTAAGACAAATAAAAGATTAGACAGAATCAACGAGAAAGATGGAATTGACTCCCGAGGGGCCTGTTGGCTAACTACAATGGGTTGTGCTGGTGGTGCTTGTGCAGCTACTGGTGCGGGCTCAGGGCCTGCTGCCTGTGTGTTAATCACAATGACCTTTTGGTCAATCAGGTCCTGGATTGCATTCCTTAATGTGAGACAATTGTCCGTCGAGTGACCCGTGACCCGATGGAAATTGCAGAACACATTCACATTATACCAGGTTGGTAGCGGACTAGGTGGTGGGCGCACCTCAGGCAGCCTTAGGAGGGATGCGACTTTAGGGAATACCATGCTCAACGGTTCTACTAAAGGGGTAAAGTGGCGCTTGTCACGGCGTTGCTGCCTTAGCTGCGGATGTGCCAATGGTGGGTGCATCACCACATGAGGGGGAGGATAAACTAGTGTGGCAGTGGGAGTGATGTGTGATGCATGCTGTGCTCTAGGTGTAGGCGTGGGTGCATAAACTACTTGATGCTGAGGGGGCGGATGGACATTCGCCGGTGCAGCAGGGGACCTAATGTAAGAAACTGTATCCTTGGAGGGATCCCGCCTCCTAGGTGGATTGCATTATGGTTGTTGTTGCTGCTGCTAGCGCTACTATGTGAGGAAGTGGCTTGCTTGGCAAATGTAGAGAGCGCTGGAAAACTGCCACCACGCAGTGAACTCTCAACACGGGCGCTCGCCCAGAGCAGTGCAGAAAAAGTGGTGATTGGCTGAATGCTAAGCATAGCCCCGACTGCTGGCTGTGCTCCTCGGATCACGATCTCAATAAACTCTTCATCGGAGGGTCTATCTTTGACTTGCGAAGCCAAGGACCGCCAATGTCCAACATACTCCCCAAATGTTTCTTGGGGTCTCTGCTTGATAGCGACTAAGTCCTCCCGCTTGGGGACCAAGTCGAGGTTAAAGGAATATTGTTCCAGGAATGCCTGCATAAGGTCGTCCCAAGTCTTGATGGTGGCCATGTTGAGGGAAGTGAACCACTTCAACGCTGGCCCCGTGAGACTCTTCTAGAACAGGCGGATTAACAACCTTTCGTCAGCCTAGAACTGAGCGAGGTCTCCGCAATAGGCTTTAAGGTGGAAAATTGGGCAGCCCCTACCATTGTATTTGTCAAATTCCAGAATATGAAAATTCGAGGGGAGAGTCGCCTCTTGGAAATAACAGAGGTCTTGGAATTGGTAGGACCGGCGGTCCCCACCTTGCACTTGTCAGAGAGTGCGCTCCAAATCATTCACTCTCGCGAGGAGAGCATTTGGAGCTACTGCAACTATGGACTATGTAGTAGAGGCGAGTGCCGCGTACACTGTATGGGTCGCCCCTAAGGGCTCCTCCGGATCCACCATTCCGCCGTCTGGTGTTACAGTAGGATGGCCAGTGTACCCGTGCAAGGGTGCAGTGTGCTGTGGGATGAAGGATGAGGCCTGTGTGTGATAAAAAGTGGAGGATAATGCATGGGGTGGTGCAACAAGTGGTGCAGAGTGTGGGAGCAGGAGTTGTTGGATCGGGATGGTCTCAATGCTCACGGATGGTAGTGCTCCCGCCGGCCTAGGGGGCTAGTCACCAGATAGGAGGGATGCATGCTGTGGTGGGTGTTGTGCTGGTGTAACAAAGGGTAGTGTCGACATCCCTATTGCCGGAGAAACAAGGGATGGCGACGGCTGTGGTGGGAGTGTAGTGGGTGCAAACTGTGGTCCTAAAGTCGGTTGCACAGGCAACTCGGGAGCAGGGAAAGACAAAGCAGAGAAGGGCTGGAGTGCCAGTGCCAATCCCTGCAGCTGTTGGGCGAGGGCCGACATTTGTTGTAGCTGCGCGGTCATGGGATCGTCGCTGGTGGCTCCAAGAGAAGGAGGCAAGACAGGGGAGGAAGCAAGAGGCTGAGATCCTAGTTGTCCAAACTGGGGGGTGGCTACTACAGAAACAGCAGCAGTGGGAGGAGGGCTAGTAAACACATAGCCTTGGGGAGAGACAGACTCGACTGCTGTGGCCCCAACAGCAGGAGAAGACCAGGCAGGTGGTCCCGAAGGCGGGGTTGCCACATGGACACAGAAATGAGGTGGTGGAGGTCCTCCAGAGGCTAAGGAAAAAGTGGAGGCAGCAGAGATGACAGGAACAGACACAAAGGAAGAGTGTCCTGAGGCGGGGACCTCCTCCTAGGCAGTAGGGGAAAGGGACTCGCCAGCATGCTGGGCCATCGTGGATCGCGAAGGAGTAAGGATTGGACTGCGGCTAGGAAGAACCGGATGAATCCTAGGACGAGCTATCGTCGGCAGTGACGAATAACTCGGGAGATGCGATCGAAAATGTGGTCGCAAATGGAGTCAGTGAAAGGAAAGATCTTCAGCTCAGGGTAAGGAAACCCAAAGATCAGAAATCCTATGCACATAAACAAACAAATTAGAAAAGATGCAATGTTTATGGTGGTATGAGATGCAAATGAATGCTTCTAGTATGCACTCGCTCACCAACTAGGGATGTCCTATTAAGTCGTCTACTCCGGGTTCACACAATAAGGGTGAATAGGTCGCCGACTCGAGTTTAGAAAAAATAAGGTCCCCATTCTAAATCCCAGCCAAAGCTTAGGCAGTGAACGGGTGGTGCTCTCAGGGCCTCAACCTCTGCCAAAGCAGTAAGTTATACCCTCTACTACACCGACACAACCCCGGACAAGGGGGGACAAACCTGATATTTCATCCCACGCCAAAGCCAAAGGATGAGCCACCGGAAAATGTCCTTCACAGACTATATGGGTAATCTTAGGAGAGGAGAAGATGCATGCCCTAAATGATGTATGCAATGTATGCTTTGAGTTTTTTACTTGCAAGCTTATTAAACCATGGGGAAGATTTGCAATTTGTCCCTAGTTTGCCTTATTTATTGATTTTGGTTTTTATGTTTTCTTTAACCAAAAAAAGGGGAAGCAAGCATGTCTCTAATTTCCTAGACATGGCATATACAAGAAGGGAAATAAACATGCAATTAGACATGGATAAACATGCAAAAGTAGGTGCAAAACATGTGCAATAGTGATGTCATAGCAAAAGTGTGTAAAAGGAAAGAACATTACAAATGCATGTATGCAAAAAGACACCACTAAAAAGGACAACCAAAGCAAGGCATGGAAAAGGCAAGCAAGGAGAACAACCGAAGCGAAGGAGAAACCAAAACAAAGCCGGGATCTGGTTATCCCCAGTGGAGTCGCCAGTTCTTGTAACCATGCCGGCGAGAATGGCAAAATATGCAAAAGTCGGCAAAGTCACGGCAAAAATAAAAAATATGCAAATGCAGGAGTCACCACCTAGTCTATTCAAATGGAAGACGAGGAAAACCATATAAAACATGAAAATCATGCAAAAACAATGGAAAAGGTCTTTGTAAACCTTAAATATGGGTAAGGATCCCTGTTACGTACGAGGAAGGTGTTAGGCACCCTCATACGCCCGATAAATCGGTCTTCTATTGGTTTCTCTATTGCTTATGAAATGTCGGCTTTTCAGCCCTTACTATACGCCCGAGGGCGATATGCCATGCCATGCTAATGTGTGGTGTCTAAAAAATAGGTGCATGATGTGTAGGGGTGTGTCCTAATGCTTAAAAGTATCACTCTCATCGTGGGACAAGTATTGATGCAAGGGTATTGCATAATAAGATCAAAGATCTATAATCTCGAGTGATTTTTCATCCTTACCTTGCTATATGCCAAATGCCATCTAATCATGCATAAAAATAGTTGAAAACAGAGTTGTGCCTTCCTAATACATCAAGGAAGAAAGGAAAAGAAACTCAGAAGCCAAATCGAGTTGTGAAAGCATGCAAAAAAATATATAAAACCTGCTATGTGCTACTGAAAACAGGTTGTTGCGCCTGTTTTGTGCGTCAAACTGGTGCGCCACCTATGTGCTCCTAGGTGGGCCAGAATGATGTGCTGAGAGAAAACAGAAATTCATGCTATGCCAGATCGTATGAAAATGCATTCCGAAAAGTCATGCCATATAAAACCTTCGCAAAAGTTAAAGAACATGCTTTTAAAGTGAAAGAAATGCAAGTGCAATGACTTGTGGACCTTGTGCTCAAGGGCTGGTAGCCTCACACACGGTCACACTCTATTTAAGTTAGAATGAAAGAAGCAGGATTCAGTCAGGCCACTGGATCATGGGCTGATGCACAAGGCTCTCCATGTAGGAGCAAGGTGCAACCAGCCTACCAGATTTCGACCGAGACTGAATATCCAAAGGGAGAAAACGACTAGAAAACAATCTCGCTTTCATCGAAAACAAATGCATGTAAAACCATGGAATAAAAAGAGCAAGCAGTAAAAGAACTAGGCTAAAAAACATTCAAAAAACCATGCAAACAAGGACGTAAAAGTAAGTGTTTTACCTTCTGATCAGTCTGGTGCTCCTGGATGGAGTGCTAGAGTGGGGCGCTAGCTAAGTGAGCTACTCTGGTGCGCTATATAGGTGCTCCCCAAAAAAATCTGGATCAGACTACGATCCGATCCAGAACTGACCCAGGAAGATGATGGGTAATCTATGCTAATGCAAGTTGATCCATGCGAGTGTGAAGAGCATGATGAAATGCATCTAATCATTACTATCTTATTAGAACATGATGATTAATGGGTTCTTGCAAAAGATTCATGCATGGGACGAGAGACCCAATAAAACTTGCTAAAATCATGATCATATCTAGAACATAATAAGAGAAGATTGCACATGCAAATGACTATATCAGGAACATAGTAAAGAAGAGATGGCTCATGCAAGTAATGCAGTGCTTCCTAGAAACGAAATAAACATGCTATAATCAAAGCATAGATTATCATACAGGGTATCTTGCAAAAAGAATAAATAAATTAGAGCAAAATCCTCATGGTGATTGTAACCATGCCGTCGAGGGTGGCCACAAATAAATAATATTATGTGTGCCAAAAGCGGCAAAGCCACGGCAAAAAGAAAAGAAGAAAAAATGCAAAAGAATGCAGGAGTCGCCACCTAGTCTATTAAAACTAGAAGACAAGGAAAAGCATATAACACATGAAAAATCATGCAAAAACAAATAAAAAGGGGCTGCGTAAACCAGAAATGCGGGTAAGGATCCCTATTACGTATGAGGAAGGTGTTAGGCACCCTCGTACGCCCGATAAATCGGTCTTCTATTGATCTCTCTTTTGCTCATGAAATGTCGGCTTTGCAGCCTTTTGTTGTACACCCAAGGGCGATATGCCATGCCATGCAAATGCGTGTGGTGTCTAAAGTATCAGTGCATGATGTGTAGGGGTGTGTCCTAATGCTCAGGAATATCGCTCGTGTGCCGGGTCAAGAGTTGATGCAATAATATTGCATAATAAGATCAAAGATCTAATGTCTTGAGCGATTTATCATCCTTGCTTTCTATATGCCTAATGCAAGAAAACTGCTGAAAACAAATCTGTGCCTTCCTAATGCATTAAGGAAAAACATCAGATGAAAACCCATAAGCGAATCGGGTCGAGAAAGCAAGCAAAACATATGAAAAACATATTGTGTGCTACTGAAAACAGACCACTGCGCCTGTTTGGTGCGCCAGACTGGTGCTCCAGTCTGGTGCGCCACCTATGTGCATCTAGGTGGGCCAGTAAAATATGCTGAGGGAAAAACAGAAGGTTGCGCAAAGCCAAAACATCAGAGGGTGCACTCTGGAAAAGTATGCAGTAGAAGTCATTTTGTAAAACTCGGAAAAACATGTCATGAAAGTACTAGAAATGCAAAAGCAATGACCTTGAGCTCAAGGGATAGAAGCCTCACACAAGGTCTCACCTATTTGAACTAGATGAAAAATGCATGATTCAGCCAAGCCACTGGATCATGGGGCGATGTACATGGTTCTCCACTAAGGAGTAAGGTGCAATCGGCCTACTAGATTCAGCCTGGAACTGAATAATAAAACAAAGAAAACAGTTGGAAAACAATTCAATCAAAGCTAAAATTCATGTAGGTGTCATCATGACACATCAAAGAATCAGGCATAATGAATCGAACTCAAAACTTCAGATAAAACCATGCAAACAAAGGTGCTAAATGCAAGTGATTTGGTCTCTGGCCAGTCTGGCGTGCCTGCTGAATGCGCCAGATTGGTGCGCGGGTTGGGTGCGGCTAGGATGTGCGCCCTAGGGAGTCTGGGTAAGACTGTAATCTGATCCAGAACCCGCCCCAGCAGAGATGCAAGATGATTTATGTTAATGCAGCTGGGTTCATGCCAACATTAAAAACAAGAAACATGATGGGGATGCATATGATCAAAAATCATCATGTAAATCATGTTGTTTAAAACAAGTTGATGGGTTCATGAAAATATGCGAAATGCCTAGGAATAAACATGATCTGGATAAATGCCAATCAAAATGATGATCATTAGCATGCTTCTATGTGCGAGAATACATAAATGCATGGCAAAACGCTATGTGCAAGAAAATGATAAAAGGAGATAACTCATGCAGACTTTATGCAAGAAACATAAGTATAGATTAGCATGGAGATTATTTTGCATAGAGAACTAGTGTGTTTATCATAAAGACTTCGTAAAACCTGGAATAAAACAGTCTACACGTACCTGTTTAAGCATGCTTTGTCATGTTTTCTGAAAATAAAACTAAAAAAGGAAGAAGAGGTGGAAGGCCTACCTCTCAAGATGTTCCCTCTCAATATTTCAGAGATAAAGAGATCCTTGTTGCTTTGGAAGGACCAAGAATGCTTTGGGATGCAAGGGAGTACTCCAGAAAACGAATATAGGTCGCTGGACAGTGGTTGTAACTCGTGCAAGAAGCTAGCTCAGAGCAGAATTGCTGAATTCTGGATTTCTACCTTCAACTCAGGATTTCTAACCTCTTCCTATGGCTACGTATGGGGGTCCTTATATAGGATTTTCTCATGGGTAACTCATGGGAATGGGGAGAGCCTCGCAGACGAAAAGCCTGGAAGATTCCATGGCATATTCACTGCTGGAGGTAACAGCTATGGGAGGTGGAAAGTCAGTAGCCCGCAGCCTGCGAAGTGGGATGCGCTAGGGATGTGCGCCGGCTAAGTGCGCCACTTATGTGTGCTAGGGAGGTGTGCTAGCTAGGTGTGCTAGGGAAGTGTGCTAGCTATGTGTGCTAGGGAAGTGTGCTAGCTAGGTGCCCTCCCTTACTGGTCTGGATTTCAAACTGGGCTGCAGGCTTACTATGGGCTTGGGGTTGGTTCAAGGATCAGCCACATCCAAAGCAACAACTGGATCCTTATCAATGAGTCACCTCAAAATCGGGGTGTCTATAGATGCCCCTCCCTGAGCGAGGTCGAGGGACGTGAGGAACCAAGACTGATGCTCAGGGTTGACAAGATACCCCCATTTTGAGGTTACAGAAGGAGGGTGTTTGTTGTAGGCAGTAAGTCACTTATCCGGCGGATGCACCGAAAGTCATGACTTGTTGCCAAATGCAAAATGCGTGCACCTACAGACTAAATGCTGGGGATGTGATGCTAATGCAAGATGCAAATGCAAGAGCCGATGCAAGACTAATGCTAATACTGAAAACACAAACAGAAGAAAACACTAGCAAGAAAATGATAAGTTGTCGGACTCATCAGCTGGATTATGAGGTTATCAACCCAGGAGACGGGATACAACGAGCAAAACAAGCCTTGTCCACCCCGGACGCCTGACAACGTGACGGTTGTCAACCGAGTAGTTGGGGGTACCAGCCCAAGAAAAGGAAAGGGGGGCATGACAAATAGATTATTTGTCAAGCGAAGCAGAGCCCGGTCTGCACAGACCAAAGGCGAACAAAGAGATTTCGCGCCTGCGAAAACTCAAAAGGGAAAAAAAAAAGGACCTTGACCGCCTGGTCAGAGGGTCCAACAACTAGATTTCGCACCCGCGAAAATCCTGAAGAGAAAAGAAAAAGGACCTTGACCACCCGGTCAGAGGGTCAAACAACTGGATTTCCTGCCTGGGGAATTCCGAGGAGAGGGCCAGGACCTTGACCATCTAGTCAAAAGGTCGAGCCACGGGATTTCCTGCCCCAGGAAATCTGAGAAAGGGGCTAGGACCTTGACCATCTGGTCAAAAGGTCGAGCCACGGGATTTCCAGCCCAAGGAAATCCAAGAAAGGGCCTAGGACCTCGACCATCAGGTCAAAAGGTCGAGCCACGGGATTTCCTGCCCAAGGAAATCTGAGAAACCAAGGACTTTAACTGCACGGTTAAAGCCAAGGAAAGCCTAGGAAAGGCAAAGGACATTTGATCGCCCGGTCAAAGCCAAGAAGCTAGATTTCGCGCCTGCGAAGATCCGAAAGGGGGCACATGACCTTGACCGCCCGGTCAAGATCAGCAAGCTGGATTCCGCGCCCGCGGAAATCCAAAGGGGCAAACGACCTTGACTGCCCAGTCAAGATCAAGCAAGCTGGATTCCACGCTCGCTGAAATCCAAAGGAGCAAAGGACATTGACCGCCCGGTCAAAGTCAAGCAAGCTGGATTCCGCGCCTGCGGAAATCCAAAGGGGCAAAAGACCTTGACCGCCCGGTCAAAGTCAAGCAAGCTGGATTCCGCGCCCGTAGAGATCCAAAGGGGCGAACGACCTTGACAGCCCGATCAAAGTCAAGCAAGCTGGATTCCGCGCCCGTAGAAATCCAAAGGGGCAAACGACCTTGACCACCCGGTCAAAGTCAAGCAAGCTGGATTCCGCGCTCGAGGAAATCCAAAGGGGCAAACGACATTGATCGCCCAGTCAAAGTCAAGCAAGTTGGATTTCGCGCCCGTAGAAATCCAAAGGGGCAAACGACATTGACCGCCTGGTCAAAGTCAAGCAAGCTGGATTCTGCTCCTGCAGAAATCCAAAGGGGCAAACGACATTGACCGCCCAGTCAAAGTCAAGCAAGCTGGATTCCGTGCCTGTGGAAATCCAAAGGGGCAAACGACCTTGACCACCCGGTCAAGATCAAGCAAGCTGGATTCCGCGCCCGTGGAAATCCAAAGGGGCAAATGACCATGACCGCCCGGTCAAAGTCAAGCAAGCTGGATTCCACGCCCACAGAAATCCAAAGGGGCAAAGGACCTTGGCCGCCCGGTCAAAGTCAGGCAAGCTGGATTCCGCACCCGTGGAAATCCAAAGGGGCAAAGGACCTTGACCGCCCAGTCAAGATCAAGCAAGCTGGATTCCGAGCCTGCGGAAATCCAAAGGGGCAAAAGGGTCTTATCCACTTCGGATGAGATCCCGGAAAACAAAGCAATATCTCCAGGATTATTCCCCTGGAAGGAACTGCAATATGCTGATTGCCGGGGCTACGGTGCGGAGACTAGCACTCTTGTAGAGATGCGTGCTCGAATTTCTTGTTTGCTGCGATTCTTCAAATTGCTTGCAAAGGTGAGGACTTGTGTGCAAATATCCACCACTTTTGGGCTTTACTGCAAGTTGCCCAACCAAACTGCTTTTTGGTTGCTGTACTGCGATTGTGTGGTGACATTTGAGATTCTGTTGTCTATCAACAAATGTCTGCTCTGAAACAAACTTCCCGCGTCTTTCCGAGACTGATTTGTAATTTTTCAAAATGTAGGGGGTTTTCTACAAATTACCCCACATGGTGCATTTTGTGGGCCACGCGCTGGACACTGCATATTCTGTACTGAGTGCATAAGCTATGAGATGATAAGGGCTGGAACGCAATTGTCACGGTCATTTTGCATTTCTGAACCCCTGATTTATTTCATGTGCAGGCCCCACTAACTAACTGCCATAACTACCAAAAAATTTTATTTCTTGCTGCTTGGAACTGCAAGGGATAGCTGCTGCTGCTTGGTTATGCATGCTTCTGCTGTTGATTGAGTTTCATATCTTCAAAACATCATGCATAAAGTTTTCATTTAAATTCTTCCTTCCTTCTTTCATAAGACGAACCGCCTCTTCCTCTTCTTCGTTTTTTTTCTCATCAGACAAAGCCCGCGTCTTCCCCTCTTTTGCAGCGACGGAACCCATCTCCTTCCTCTTACTCGCAGCGGCGGCGCGCGAGGGGTGCGCCGACAGGGTGCTTGCGGCTGGTGCGCGTGTGAGGCGCGTCGGCGTGGTGTGGAGAGGTTGCAGCGGCGACAGGCGGCGGCATGGATCAAACCCTCTAGGACTGGCTAGACCGCGGTTCGCCGGCGAGGGTAAGCTCTGATCCCTTCTCCCCTTTTCTTTTGCTTGCATGCCTCCTTTTTTCGGGTGGTCGACGGCTGGAGGAGTTCCGACGGGCTTGGAGCGGCAGGCCCGCTCCGCGCGGGTTGCGGCGGTGGGTAGCAACGATTGGGGGTTCTTGCAGGCTGGTGGCTCTCGGGTTGCGGGTTGCAGAGGCTTGGCCGTGGGTTGTCGGGCTTGGCTGTGGCGACTGCGGACTCCAGCAGACTGTTCCGCACGGTGGCTGCGGGATTGGAAATGCGGGCACGCCAGGGGAAGGCGCGGGCTGTAGGCTGTGCTGGTTGGCTGCCGGCGGTGCTCCGACGAGCTGAGGCGAAGGCTTGTGGTTATAGTAGAAGCTCGTTGGGTTGGGCATATATCTATTGCTTGCATATGCCATATTACTACATTTATCTCTGATTTTGGCTGTTAACTGCTTTGCATGATATTACTGAACCACTTGACAACTTTTATTTTTGCAAATTCACAATTAAACACTGATATGCTATTGCCTCCATTAAAATGCCCAACATTTTGCTAGTATGCCACATTTGATTTAGACATTTTGCATCTATCATGCCTGCTATTGCTGTTTAACATTCTTTCTGCAAGATGACTCAGTTCCCAAGGCAGGAACCCCACAATCTTCATGGGACATGCCTTTTAGCTCCCGTTCTAGACGAGGAGGCAGTTCTTCGAGGTCGCGGGCCTCCGGTAGCTCAACTCCTGCTATCCCTGCTGAGGTAAGCCCGAACTGAATATTAGAAGAGTATTCAAATCCGGTATTTTCTGACAATTGCATTTTCAGGAGTCTAAAAATTTCGAGGGGCCGCTGCTGAGCGACCGTCATATCTGCGAGAGTCCCGAGTTTGAGGTAATTTCTCTGCTTTGATGTATTTTAATTGCTTTCTGCTATCTGTTTATTGCTTTTGCTTCTGACCCAGCTCTAAATCTGTGCTTGATATTTCAGGAAGGGGATGCAAACCGGATCATGCGATGCCACTGGGGTCCGATGCTCGAGCATTTCCATCGTCTGCTAGAGTTTCTACAGGACTTCCTCCATCACCGGTCTCCATTTGGTGGTTCGCTGCGCCTACCCATCATCCACGGCCACTACAACTTCTTCCGTGCTTTGGTAGAAAGGTGGAGGTTCGAGACACACTCCTTCCACTTTCCCTTTGGTGAGCTGACTGTTCTGCCTGATCAGTGGGCTCTGCTGGCGGGCCTTCCTTTTGGTGACGAGCCCATCATTGGTGAGACCACCCACGGCTTCCACCTTGCACCTGCACATCTTGGTCGTGTCCCTCCTAAGCCGCCTAGGGGGAAGCATATGATCACTGTGGGGTGGTTAAGGGAATGGGACAAGTTCTGGCCCAACCC
>JAMKQA010002700.1:0-15077 GCA_024699735.1 Posidonia australis
ATTAATATGTAAATATTAATCTTTCAAATATTGTATTCCATTCCATTCCTGTTCTTAATATACCAAACAGTGGAATGGAATAAAAATATTCCATTCCACTATACAATTCCTTATGTACCAAACACTGGAATGGAATAAAAATATTCCATTCCATTCCGAAGTTCATTCCATTCCTCTCTATTTGCATTCCAGCGTACCAAACGCAGACTATGATTTGTGTGCAAAAGCGTTACTCAAGTTTTACTTTGTTCACATCCATGGCGACAAAACAAATAACTACAAATTGTTAAGTATAAGGCATCGTTTAGTAAAAATTGGGAATAGATTTTGTATGTCGAATGTTGATTTTATACATGTAAGTCAAGGTGAAATAGTTGTAAGATTATAGATATAAAATCTGTTTGGTGTAAAAGATAAATTATCCGATAATCAAAACTAAAGTTAGATTCTTAAACAAAGTATATATACATAATCAGATTTGTCTCAATTAATGTGCAAAATCTATCATTTCAATAGATCTTTGGTTTAGTTAGTGGTTATATCAAGATTTTGATACTATCTACTGTTAACAAACAGTTGTCGGTGACGGTGTCGGAATTTAT
This sequence comes from Posidonia australis, assembly GCA_024699735.1. Taxonomy (NCBI): domain Eukaryota; kingdom Viridiplantae; phylum Streptophyta; class Magnoliopsida; order Alismatales; family Posidoniaceae; genus Posidonia; species Posidonia australis. The sequence continues at coordinate 603 of JAMKQA010002700.1, forward strand.
GGGAGTGTTTTGAGATTGAGGGGAGTAACAGACAAAGTATGCTCCTTATATAAAGAGGTGATGGTAGATGTTTTAGATATACAAAAGACAAGGATTATCCTCACCTATATACCTTACCCACTGGAGCCCGAAAGCGTCGACACTCCACTGCTGTGCTCGTCGTCACCACCACCACTACTGTGTCAACAAGTGGTATCAAAGCCACCGATCCCTTGCATTGAGCCACTTGCATGCTCACCGTCAACACGACCCTCGCGCACCCCTGTTTTTCCTTCCTTTGCGCTCGCTCCGTACTCCCAAATACGATCACCAGTGCCTCTCTATTGTACTCCTTTGCGCACACGTCGACCTTCTCCGCAGCGTCGTCCTCTCCTACACGCCATTTTTGCCTCACTCGTAGGCCTCCACCTCGCATCCACCGTCCTCCTCCACCATGTCGATGATCCTCTACGTGTGCCCCCTCACATTCTGCCCCTCACCGATCTGCCCGATCGCCGCACCTCATTGCTAGTTGTCGGTCACCACTGCTACGACAACACCTCCCTCCACCCACCTGCATACGTTTACCCAAATCAGGCAATTAGGTTAAGGTAAATATGCTATTTAATTGATTAGGAAAAAAGTAGATTAAATAAACATCAATATAGGGTGAGGGAAAGTTTATTTCTGTTAGTATACTACTCATAATAATAATAATAAAATATTTAAAAACAAAAAAAATTATATTTTTTGGAATTGGATTTAAAGTATTGAATATAGTTTTTCCTGCCTATGTTGCATGCATTAAACTGTTAAAATTTAATTAGTTTATTTATGTTTAATAGTTTAAATTACATGATTTAGTTGTTAGTTAAAATTACATGTTATAAAAGGATTAGGAATTTGCAAAATTTCTAGAATTAAATATTAATTGAAAGTCTATTTATGTTATATTAATATTTCTTATTGAAAATTTCTGATTATTAGTTGTGATAAAATTTATTCCTAGAATTAATTTCTGATAATTAATTTCTTATCAAAATTTATTTAGAACTTTATTGTATATTGCTTATTAATAGATAGCAAGATTTTAAATTTTGGAAAATTATGTTTGTTTGTAGAATTGAAATCATGGTTAGCCAGAAGCGTCATGAAATCAATCTAGAAGAAGCAAATGTCACTTTTCTGAAGCCAAGAATTGATAAGAATTATAAAAGAAATAATGGACCAAACAGAAACCAATACAGGTCAAATCAAATACAAGGAAAGAAAGTTTTTGTTGACATATAAGAACGGAAATAAAGGCAAGACCTCAAAATAAAATTCAAAGAATAAAAAAGTTTTTGTTGACATGGTGGTGTGTAATAATATAGTAGTTCCAAATTCAAACGATTAGTGGGTTGATTCAGGTGCCACTAGGGAACAACTCAACTACATGGGTAATAACACTTATTTAAATGTAGAAGGAGTTGACGTCTATCGGTAAATCTGGAAAACAGTATTATGGTGTTAAAAGACATCTCCTATGCACCTAGCATGAGGTGGAATCTTATCTCTGTGGACGTTCTAATGAAGAATGGTTTGGAAGTGTGTTGTTATAATAAATGTGTATTCATTGGGAAAGATAAAAAAGATTTTGTAATGGGAACTTATGTACCTAAACAAGATTTGTTTAGAATTACTGTAACTGATAATGAAATAAATGAAATTGATGTGGCTTTTGATTATTCCTTGTGTTATTTGTCTGAATGTAAATTATGACATTTAAGATTGATGCATGTTAATAAATTTAAAACGAAACAATTGATAAAAATGAACATGTTGTTTGATATTAAAATTGTGGAATTAAAGAAATGTCAACATTTTTAGTTAAAATGACTAAGAAACCTTTTGGAAAGGGATATAGATCGAATAAATTATTGGACTTAATTTATTCTGATGTGTATGGTCCACTTAGTGTTAAAACATATAATCACAAAAGAATATTTTGTGTCTTTTATGGATGATTTTTCTAGATATGCTTGTGTGTATTTAATATCTCGTAAAAGTGAGGTATTAACATATTTTTAAGAAATATAAACTGCAGTAGGAAAAAAAATTGGAAGAAATATTAAGGTGTTATGGTCAAATAGAGGTGGAGAATATAATTCTAAGAAATTTGAACTATTTTGTGAAATACATGAAATTAAAAGGCATATTGCAATGTCTTATACACCACAATAAAATGATGTGACGGGGAAAAAAACAGAATTCTAATGAATTCTGTTAGATGTATGTTTTCACATTAAGACCTCTCTAAATTTTTTTGGGGAGAAACTTTACTGACAATAAATCATGTGTTAATAGAATATCTACTAAATTTGTACCTAGCAAACCTTATGAATTGTAGACCGAAACAATGTCTAATTTACATTATCTAAGGAAATGGAGATCTATAGCGCATGTACTTATTTCTAGACAATTAATGGATAAGTTGGATTCTAAAACACTAAAATGTAAATTTATAGGCTATTGTGAAAATTACTTTAGTTATAAATTTTACCATAAAGAAAAGAAAATTATTGAATATTGATATGGTACTTTTCTAGAAAACCTAGATGGTGATGATTATTTCAATAATCTCCTGAGACAAGACCTGATAAATGATGAGGAACAGAATATGAAAATTGTGAATGAACCTATGGAAATTGTGAGTGAAAATCAAATTGAGCATATAAATGGAAATGATGAAACTATAAATAGGACTGGAGAACCGGTAACACCTATTAGTAATACAAGACTGAGGTATCAACCTACATAGATGGATGATTATTATTTGTATTCTTGTGAGCTTTCTTGTTTATTAGTAGATATGGAGAAAAATCACATGGAACTCATGGCATATAAAAATGTCATTGAATCTCATAAAAAAGATCTATAACTTGAGGCCATGGTTGATGAAATTGATTTCATGAAAAGAAATAAAATTTGGAAATTGTGTGATTTGCCTAATGACAGGAAAACTATAGGATGTAAATAGATATTCCGGAAAAATTTTAAGGTTGATGGATCTATTGATAAATGTAAGACCTGGTTAGTTGCTAAAGGTTATACACAAAAGTCAAGAATTGATTTTCAAGAAACTTACTCTCCTGTAGTTAAGTTCGCTTGAGTAAGAATGGTATTGGCTATTGTTGCACATTTAGATTTGGAATTACATCAAATAAATGTAACAACTACATTTCTAAATGGAAATTTGTAGGAAGAAATATACATATCACAACTTAAAAGAATTTCAGGTGGAAGGATATGAAGATAAAGCGTGCAAATTAAATATATCGTTATATGGTTTGAAACAAGTCTTAAGACAATGGTACCTTAAATTTATGATGTAATTGTCAAAATGGGGTTTGTTTCAAATAGATTAGATTATTGTGTATATCAGAAAAAGTGGGAGCAAGTTTGTGATATTGTCACTATATGTGGATGATATCTTGCTCGTCGAAAATAACATTGACATGTTGAATAAAACAAAGGGAAAACTTAGCTTAAAATTTAAAATGAAGAACATAGAGGAAGCATCCTATATTCTTAGAATACAGATCCTTAGTTATCAGAAATCTAGAATATTAAATATAAATCATGAAAGATACTTACGTACGCTAATAAAAAAGGTTTGGAATCCAGAATAACACTTTTTCCCCTATACTATATATTTATGGGAAAAAAATAAGTAAGGATCAATGTTCTAAAAAGGGAAAACAACCTTTGAAAGTACAATATGCCTAAACGGTTGGAAGTTTAATGTCTACAATGTTGTGTATTAGACCTGACTTGGTAAATTCTGTAAGTTTAATAAGTAGATATTAAAGCAATCTCGAAACGATATTGGGAAATTGTTAAAAGAATTATAAAATATATAAAAAGAACTTTGCACCACAAGCTTACTTATCAAGCAGATGAGTTTGAAGTGATTGGTTATTCAAATGTAGATTTTGGTGGTGAAAAAGATGATGGAAAATCCATATTAGGACACTTGTTTATCTTTGGTGGTGGTGTTGTAGCTTGAGATAGTAAAAAGGAAGGATGTGTAGCTAACATACACAGGAAGTTGAATATGTTGTCTGTAGTATAACATCCACACATGTTGTTTGAATTAAAAGGTTTTTGAATGATTTAAACCTTAATTTGATAAGTGTTCCAATAGATATATATTGTGCCAATCAAGCTGCAATTAGTCTTAGTAATAGTGGTGCAAATAGTTTAAAAGGAAAACATATTGAAATACAATATCATTATATTCGTGATATTGTAAAAAAAGAGAAATAAAATTAAATTATGTTCCCATAGATGATATGATTACTGATCCTTTGACTAAAGGGATGTTAGTAGAAAAGTTCATAAAGTTTGTTGACTTAATGGGATTAAGGAGCATTTTCATAAATAGTGGAAATGACGAACATTTTTATGAATAGTGGGAGTGAAATTGAAAATTTATACTTTTCGTGAATAATGGGAAAGAAAAATAATTTTATACATCGCATGGATATTAGAAATGTATAAAAAAAATATATTACTTGGTCTTCGTAACCAAACGAGAGATATTAGATTGTAGTCAACAAAGACCGTAGTTGAGAAATGACTGTCGGTGATGACGTTGGAACTTATGGGAATGTTTTGGGATGGAAGGGGGTAACAGACATGGTATGCTCCCTATATAAAGAAGTAATGGTTGATATTTTAGATATACAAAAGAAAAGAATTATCCTAACTTATATACCTTACCTACTGGAGTCCGAAAGCATCACCGTTCCACTGCTGTGCTCGTCGTCGTCACCACTATTACTATGTCAACACCTATATGTCTAAAATCGTTACCAAACAAAACCTAAGAGGTAAAGCAAAGAAGTATATATCGTATACACATACAACAAAACAGCGAGAGAGGTCACATTCAACGTGCTCTACGTTTCCACAAAGCGTTGCCACGCTCCATCCTTTTCCCACCAAAATCTCCATGTTTAGGTTATCCGAGAAGGAAAGGAAAACATCACATGGCAGAGGGAAATGCTTCGGGGAGAAGAAAAAGGAGGAAGAAAGACAAACGAAATCAAAGGAATACGTGGAACGAGATAAATAGGATAATAAGGTAATTTCACTTACTTGTACAAGCAATCAACCCGTATAATCAATTTTTTTAAGTCCACGCGCCTTAATTAGTAAAATAGATGGATTTTTTTAGCAGTCATAGTTGACGCAACCAAATGTCAAGATTGGAATTTGCTAATTCAAGTTCAGCATGGACATGATCGTCCATCCATTCGAAATTCAAAATTCTATTAAGCCACAACACCCTCCTCCGCCCACCCCCCCTTTTTTTTTTTTTTTAAGTTCATAGCCACGTAAGAGGTAATATTATGGATATTTTAGAATTTACAAATAAAGAGGCATGATGCAAAACAAGTAGTGCCTCGACCTCAAAGCGTAGGCGCTTTTGGTTTCCCCTTTTTTTTAAATCGTAAACAGAGCAGAGGCAATTTTCACTTCTTCCCCCACTTTCCCAAACTCCACTCCGCCCGGAGTCCAAAACCACGAAGCATTTCCCATCTCCCATCTCTAGAGATGGAATTCGGGCTGGATCGGGTCGACCCGGTCTAAAAAAAACAAAGGTTCGATTGCACCTGGACCGGATTAGGTCGGTCCATAGGCTAGATCGGGCCGAGGCGAGCCTTTGTTGACAAGTCATGGGTCCAGCACGGCCCATGGTCCGTTGTCGGACTAGGTTGGCCCACGGCCCACGATGTTTCTAGTTTGTTTGTTTATTTGTTTTTTTAATTTCCGAGCCGAACCAGGCCGGTCCAGTCTAATTTACGGGTCAAAATGGACCTATCCTACGGGCCTGGCACGACCCATGGCCCAAGACAGGCTTGGCCCGATTTAGTCCATTTCTAGGATACATGGGCTTGGACCGTGTTGGGCCCGAGTCGGGCCTGGCCGACCCGGCCTGGGCCGGGCTGAGACAGGCTCGCCCAGCTCGATTTCCATGTCTACCAATCCCCTCGTTTCGATCTTATGATACCCTTAATTTTATAAAATTTACACTTCATTTTTTTACCATTTTACCCTTGACAAAAATCTGATATTATAGTTGCCAAGGTCCACTAAAGAACTACATGGTGCTAATATGACTATTCATTACATTCACAACGGTAAGATATTTATTGAATGCCATGATTTAATAAAATCATTAGAATTAGCACTATATGCTTGATCTCTATCTATCGAGACAACAGAGGTGACACCGATGATGAAACATTGAGCTCCAATAATCAATCCAACATCGATCCCACCTCGAACACCACTGACTACTATGGCCATTTAGAGTTGCTCAAGCTTCTCGACGACATTGGACAAACTGAAGACCTCCCATTGTCACCTAGTGCCACCAGCAGCTTGTCATCTACAACATCCTACATCGATCGTTTCCAAAAAAGAAAAAGAAAAATTAAAACAACCTACATTGACATTACCACCTCCTTTTCAACCATAACCTTGGTTTTGCCATCCATTGGTTGTAGATAAGAAGATTTCCCACCTACTCACCCATAGCCTAAATCTTGGTTGGACTTAGATTGAGTAGAAGAGGGTCAGGAGAAAAAAGACAAGAGGAAGCAGTGGCATTAGGAATTGCAAGAGGAAAAAGGAGGACAGGGAAGAGTGTGTGGATGTTTTGGATTGCATAAAAAGTGACTGTTTTTTTATTTATTTGAAGAGGGTGCAGATTATTGGGTTGTGGAGGGAGTAAGTACTTTTTGGTGGAGGGAGGTGTCACCTATTAGATTGTAGATTGTAGTGGGAGTGGATACACTTTAGGTAGTCAAGAAATGTATTGGGTCTTCAGTTCCATTCACCTACTTTCTTCCATGGTATGCGTAAAAATCCTAGTTCATCATTATACCTTTCCATGTCTTCTACTTCCAACATAAATGATGATGTATTGAAGAAAAACGATGTCGCTATCCTTAGTGGCAAAGATAGTGATTCTCCGTGTACATCCTCCTTTATAAGGCTTATAAGCATCAAATTCAAAAAAAATCAATAATTGAACCCAAATGAGCTTAGTTTGCAAGACTAGTTAGGCATTAGCCTTGGACCTAGCACAACCCATGGCCCAACTTGGGCCTGGGCTAGCCTGACCTGACTTCGTCTAATTTACACAATTACACCTCTACTTAAGGAACGTGAAGTGTAAATTGTGCATAGTTGCAGGTATCATTAATAAATTTACCCATTTCTCAATATTCCAGAAATACCCCCGCAAAATTTCTCCACTCCATACTCTACAAAGGACCAAATCCAACACCCTTCCCCAAATTCCACGCGATCCCGAGCCCGAAGCCACAAGCACCTCCATCTTCTCTTCTCCTCTCACTCTGATCCCTCCGGCGCCCAACTCAGGTAGCCTCGATCTACACCTTCCTGGGTTCTTCGATGGCGTTCCTCCCCCCACTCTTGGCTCCTTGTTTATTTTGTTGTTTTACCTAGGGTTTGCGCTAAATCTTGGTTCCGAAGGGTTATGTGCTTCTGTACCGTGTGGCTTTTGCGTTTCGTGTGTTTTTTTGCTGTCTCTTGCGTTCTCTTTGTGAGTTTGGTGACGTGAGTTTTGTGGACTTTTGAGACGGGAAGATGGAGATTGTCAGATTGTTTCTTGCGCATGGTGGTCGGGTGTCCAGATCTTGTTTTGGTATTTGGATGTGTTTTTTGGTTTTCCCCTCTTGGCCTCTCTTCTCTCTCGGTGATTTTGTTAAGGTTTGTGTCGAATTTTTGAATTATTGAGGTGCTCTTTTCCTCCGTTTTGAGGTGGTCTTTTCTCGAAATGGTCTGGTTTTTGTTCATTTTCTGGTATTTGGAACTCGTAGATGGGAAGGTTTATGGTTCCAGGTCTCATTCCGCCCTTTTAAGGTCTTTCCCTCTTTGTTTTTTTTTCTTTCTGTATTTTTGCTAGGGTCTGTGAGGAACTTGGTTTTTCAAGGTTTTCGTGACGTGGGCTTTTGATTTCATGTGTTCGTTGGTGGGATTTGGTTGGGTTGTGGTGGTACTACGTTTTGGATTTTTTCCGACCTTTTTGGGTTTTTAAATTTGTAGGCGGGAGAAGGAAATTTTCGTTTTCGTTTTCCCGCCTGGTGGGTATTCTTTTTCCAGTTTCAGTTTTCCACTGGGATTTCGTTCAATCGTGTATTTGCTATGTACATTTTTTGTGTTCCCCCTTTAGGCCTTTACTCGTTTTTGGCGGACCCGGGTCTGTTGCCCTTTTCGAGATTTGAAGGCGGGAACTCTTGGGTTTTGTTTTGATCTATCTGTTTATTTGGTGGAGGTTGTTCTTTGTTTTTCATTTCTAGAAGAGAAGAAGAAGAAGAAGAGTTGGAAGCAGTGGAAGGTGCCATACTTGTTTTGCTTTCTTTGGTTCCCCGACATGGGTTTTTTTTGTGTGTTTCGGTATGACTGTTTCTTTGGGCTGATCTATGCTTAATTCTGTTGTGTTTTTGTTGTTTGGATTTGTAGAGATGGCAGGGAAAGGTGGAAAGGGACTCCTTGCCGGGAAGACCACTGCAGCTAACAAGGACAAGGATAAGAAGAAGCCCGTCTCTCGCTCCTCCCGTGCTGGGCTGCAGGTAAATGGGAAAGCCTTATTTATCTCTCATGTTGTTTATTTTTCTTTGGTTTATTTTTGCTCTCAATTTTTAGTCTGTGGGAGGCTGTCACTTCCTTTTCAATTCCTGATCTGTTCTGGAAATGTCTTGCTATGGAGCTCTATTTGGGGCTTGTGTAGAGCTTAGTTCTTGTTAGTAAACTTGTTATTTAGTTTCAGCTTACTTAAGTGGATGCCTCTATATTCTAGTAGGAAATGCACATAAACAAATGCATCTTTCTTTCTTTTTCATGAAAGTCAACTTGCACGACAATGTATTTACAAATGCAAAATATCTGAAAAGTTTGTAAGCAGTAACTTCCAACTCATGGGTTATGGTTAACTGATAAATGGAACAATCCATCTATGTACTGTTTGCACTATTTCTTTCCTTGTTGCTTTATTTTGAATTGTTCTAAAATGGATATCACTGGAGCTACCGCTACTAATTGGAAAATAAGTGACATTTATAACTAGTGTGGAATGTTAAAAGTAACTTTCCAGATTTTTTTTCCCGAACAAATTTCTTTATCATTGCATAAAAAACTGTGGAATTATGTTTGCCCTACAATGTGTTTGTTGCATTACCCCAGTAGCAATGCTATTGTTATAGTTGCACATGATTTGAAGTCCCTGTTTGGATCTTGGATAAAATCAGGAATAAAGGTAAAATAGGAATAGCTATTCCGTTTGTAAGTTAAAAAGTAGAATAAAAGTGGAATAGTAATTCTTATTCTGATTTACTTATTCTAGAATAGTTATTTCGTAGGAAGGGTGGAATAAAGTTATTCTGTTAAGTTATTCTGATACATGTATATATACAGTGTGTTTATTTTTTTTAATAATACATATATAATATGATGTATATGTATTTTAAATTAGATATATATTTTAATAATCAAGTTGATTATTATTAATCTACATGTTTTCCACTTATTTCAACAGTTATTCTAATACTTATTTTACTTTTCATCCAAATTAGAATATCTCCTTATACACACTTATTCATCTTTAAAAGAAAATCGTTTCCAAACAGAATAACAATACTATCAGAATAACAATATTACTTTTCACTTATTCCTACTTTTTTTTATTTTACATCCAAAGAGAGGCGAAGTCTATAGTTGCATTGCAGTGTTACTTGGAACATCTTCTGAAAGGAATCACTTGATCATATGACCTACCGCCTTCCAGATTTATATGAAGTCGTACTTGTTTGAACTTGAATTTTCTCAATTTTTTGTTATATGCCTAAAATTAATTAGATTTATAAACAATTGTGCTTTTTATCTTAGTTATTATTTTTGGTGGTGTATGTATTGCAGTTTCCTGTGGGCAGGATTCATAGGCAGCTGAAGTCAAGGATTGCTGCAAATGGGCGTGTGGGGGCGACAGCCGCAGTTTACTCTGCGGCTATACTGGAGTACTTGACAGCTGAAGTTCTGGAGCTTGCAGGTAATGCAAGTAAGGATCTAAAGGTGAAGCGTATCACCCCAAGGCACTTGCAACTGGCCATCCGTGGGGATGAGGAGCTTGACACTCTCATCAAGGGCACCATTGCCGGTGGTGGTGTCATTCCTCACATCCACAAATCCCTGATCAACAAGTCCTCAAAGGATTGAGGTGTTTAGTTATAGGTGCTGCTGCTGCAGTGATGGCGTTTTTACCCTGTAGGTCTGTTTCAATCAATTTCTTTGTTGTTTATAAGTCTTCATGGATGATGTTTTCGATTGGTGGTTTGTTGTCTATCTTGTGTAATGGAGAACTTACATGGACCCATGTTCGACTTGTTTACCCTCTGTAGCTTATTAGTAGATTTTTAACTGCTTGGTTGATTCAAATGATAACTGATGGGTTAGTTGCACAAAGATCTGTCATCTATGTTCTGTTTATTGAGTGTTCACCTTCTGCATTGGTGAATGGATGTTCAGATAATTGTCGTAATTGATGCTTGTGGTGAGTGCCCTGCTGCTCTTAAAATGCACAATAGTTGGTCACATGGAAATAAGGTGTTCACTGTAAGTTGCCCAACGTACAAAACGGATCGTCTATTTTATTAACGATCCAGTTTGCTGCCAATTTCTGTGGTTGGTCGGTAACTTTGTTTCTGTCTTTTGTTTGTCCATGTTCACAATTGTTTTGTTGAGGCTTTGCTCTCCTTGTGTTATGCAAAACTTGCATAGCCCTTTCGAAGTTTCCTTGTCGTTTTTATTGAAGGTTCGACGAGCAGAGGAATTGTTTGTTGCTTCGTGATCTTTGAGTTTGTTATGGTGATTGATCCTCGATAATGCTGAAAGCTTGGAATAACTGATCACGGATATTGTGGTATTGAATCATTGTAGCATGGCTGCAAATCTTTATCGAACAAGCATTTATTTATCTAAATTTGTAACATCTAGATTAGCCTTTTCCACTCCAGGGGTCTTTAGATATACTATTGATTCTGTGATTCTGAGTGAGTTGCATTTCTGTGAATAATTCAAGCTGTTATTATATGCGGATAAGTTAGCTATGCTGCACATGATTCTGCTTTTGCCATTCCAGGAGTCTAGATATGCTATTGATTCTATGACTGTGAGTTGCCGTTATGTGAATAATTCACTCTGTTCTTACATCCGGATGACTTAGCTATGTCGTCATGATTACATCATTATGCTTTGTTGCAGTGTGTGACATGAACATTTATTTCACATCTACCAATGTAAAAAGTTTGTCTTTATGGCTCTTTGTTACTGCTTTTTACTGCTAGAGTGCTATTGTCATTCCAAGTTTCTACTATTTCACGCAATTTCAACTTTTAATTCTTTTCATTTTAAAATAATTGTGATAATGAAGTTACAATATGACATGGAATGACTATTATGTCATTCTTTTTTTCTTTCTCTTCCTTGTCTACTTTATTCTTCTTCTTTTTTTTAGTCTCACATCGATTTCAAATCGTTCCGAATCAAGAATGTCATCTCCTGCCTCAAATCCCTCGACTTCTCTTCTTCTTTTTCTTCATCTAACGCTTCTTCTTCTATGTCATCTCAGGAGGGGGAACAACCCTGTCAGAGATCTACAAGACAGCTCAGAAGTTCCTAATTTGGATCAAGAATGGCCTCTCCTGCCTCAAATCCCTCGACTTCTCCTCTTCTTCTTCTTCTATGTCATCTTTGGCTGCTGATGGATATGATGGTGGTGGTGGTGGTGTTGTGGATCCAATATACGATGAAGTCTTCGTGTCCCTAGGAATGGACGTAGCTTAGATCTAATCGCTTTGTGTCGACATGGACCAACTCTGGCGCTCCATTGCGTCTAGGGCCAGTAAGGACTCTATAAGAGGAAAGTAGAACAAGTTCTTGAAGAAGTTGATTAAATGGAGAAAAGTTTGAACAGTAGCTACTATGATGCCAAGCACAGATACAGGAAGCTAAGGATAACAAAGATCTACTACAACGAGCAAATTGCAATTCTACCCACGTATTGAAAATCTTTAATGACGAAAGACATGCTATGGAATCTACCCATAATTCGTCTAAAATGCTTGACGAGGCTTATGATATTGTAGTAGCCATTCTTTTCAAATATGCTAAACAGAAGGATCACTTGGAGAGAGTGTAGGGGAAAACATTGGACGTACTAAAGAGAGAGAGAAAGAAAGAAAAGTTATATCTTTGTATAATTGAAGGACATTTTTGTTTAATTTTTGTTAGTAAAACAACATTTTTTTTACGAAAACATTACAGTGACTAATAGTGATAGTTAAAATACTTAAATAATAATTTTATAAAAAATACTAATATGAAAAAACAAATTTTATAAGATAACATTAAGAAAATTACTGTAAAAGAAAACGCACTTTCCAAAACCGATTCCTCCCTAACCCAATTCCTCCAAACGACCAGCCGAAACGGAAACGGAATCCTCCCCAGCGTTCCAGGCCAAACGTAAAAATGCCCACAAATCAACGGCCAGGATCACCTCTATACCCACTATAAATAGGCTCCAAACCCACACCCTCCCATTTCCTCAGCCTCCCACCCAAAACCCTTGTCGTAGCCCTAACCGTATTTCCACCGCAATGGCCACTATTGCCGCCGTCCGCCCCCTCGTCACTGTCCAGCCCCTCGAATCCGACATGTCCGCCGACGGCACGAATGCCGTACCCTTACCTGACGTGATGAAGGCCCCGATCCGCCCCGACTACACCCGCTTCGTTCACTCCCAGATCTCTAACAACACCCGCGTCCCCTATGCCGTCTCCCGCCGTGCTGGCCACCAGACTTCGGCAGAGTCCTGGGGAACAGGCCGCGCCGTCTCCCGTATCCCTCGCGTCCCTGGTGGCGGCACCCACCGCGCTGGTCAGGGAGCCTTTGGCAACATGTGCCGTGGCGGCCGCATGTTCGCCCCCACAAAGATCTGGCGGAAGTGGCACCGCCGCGTCAACGTCAACCTCAAGCGCCACGCTGTCGTCTCCGCCCTCGCCGCCTCTGCTGTCCCGTCCCTCGTCCTCGCCCGCGGCCACAAGATCGAGTCGGTCCCCGAACTTCCCCTCGTGATATCCGACACGGCGGAGTCCGTCGAGAAGACCTCGTCTGCTCTCAAGATCTTGAAGCAGATCGGGGCCTTCGCTGACGTCGAAAAGGCGAAGGACTCCCACGCGATCCGTGCCGGGAAGGGGAAGGCGAGGAACCGCCGTTACGTCAATCGCAAGGGCCCGCTCATCGTGTACGGGACTGAGGGGTCGAAGCTCGTGAAGGCGTTCCGTAACCTTCCCGGCGTGGATGTGGCCAATGTGGAGAGGTTGAACCTTCTCAAGCTTGCTCCCGGTGGTCACCTCGGGAGGTTCATAATCTGGACCAAGTCGGCCTTCGAGAAGCTGGATGAGATCTACGGGACTTACGATAAGGCGTCGGAGAAGAAGAAGGGATACGTACTGCCGAGGCCGAAGATGGCGAATGCGGATCTCTCTAGGGTGATTAACTCCGACGAGGTACAGTCTGTTGTCAAGCCGATCAAGAAGGAGGTTAAGAGGGCGCCGGTTAAGAAGAATCCATTGAAGAATTTCAATGTTATGGTAAAGCTCAACCCGTATGCTAAGACTGCCAAGAGGATGGCGCTGCTTGCTGAGGAGCAGAGAGTTAAGGCCAAGAAGGAGAAGCTTGAGAAGAAGAGGAGCACACTCAGCACGGTAAATTATTTCTATACTCGTGTTTTTACCCTCGTTTGTTTTTGATATATCTATATTTGTTGTATATGTAATATTTATTTTGTTGATTTTTGTGGTGTTATACTTAAATTCATTTTGTAATTTCATATGGTATCATTTGGTATCTCTTAGGTTGCTTTTTTTGCTTTAGCGCTAGTGATTACTTTATGTTCGGTATTTTATTTTAAGTCGACTTTGATGTCTATACTCTGTAAACTTCTGTGATGGTAATTTATAAATTGATCTAGAACTAGTGTGATAACGAGTGGAGGTACATTAAACTTACTTTAATGGTAATGTTTTGGTTTACTCAATGGAGCGTTTTTGTTGTATAATTTGGGAAGCAACATCTTTCAGAAACAAGCGTAACCAAATTAGAGAAATAAGTTTAAGGGGTCATTGAAGTTTTACTTGCTTTTCACAGTACTGATATTAGTTGTACATGTACACAATGTATGATGTTTTTAACTGTTCCTTCTGTAATGGTCTACTGTAGAATACCTATTGCATCAGTGTTCGAGTTGGAAAACACGCCCTAAGCTACTTGGGTGAAACTATGAAAAAATACACTAGTTGAAACTTGTCAGCTAGACTCATGTTGATGCAACATCATCACATTTTACCAATTGTTGGGTTC
>JAMKQA010002701.1:0-14764 GCA_024699735.1 Posidonia australis
CCCCCCCCCCCCCCCCCCCCCCCCCCCCCCCCCCCCCCCCCCCCCCCCCCCCCCCCCACATCACGGAATCTGGATTTTTATAAAATTTTCAAAAGGGTTACAATATTTCACTGTTATTACAAAGCTTGGAAAGAACTGCAAATACAGAAAAGCTACTCCTCGTCTGAATCTTCCTCGTCAGATGCCGCCTTTTGGAAATATTCGGCCAAGAGACGGGCGCCTCGTTGGGTGATTCGGCACGACCACTTAGCAGCTGCAGCAGCTTGGGAACGGGGAGCAGAATCACAGACCCTCTGGGTAACCTCAGTTTCTGAACGGTCCTCCTCAGATACCTCCATGGTGAAATCCCCGATATTGGCTACATTCACCTCCTGAGCTGGAAAGTCTTGCTGCAATGTCAAAGTTTTCTGTTAGTAGTCAGAATTATGAGGGAAGTTAACAAAAACAGAAACATACCCGGATGATGTTACGCCAGCGCAGTTCCTGCAAAATAACAGATATGTCAGGCATGCTTTGAGCTGAAAATGATAGCTTGCAAAGTAAAAGTCTTACCCTCTTCCGGCGGATATCGGCATAAAAGGTGCCAAATTGTTCTTCAAAGCCCTATGGGTTGTGACAAATGTCAGACTTATATAATTCATGTATCAGCAATATTAAGTAGGAGTGGTAATCATGTACCTTGGCCTAGTCAGAGGCATACCACATCCCGCGCTGGCTGTCCCGCACTGCCTCCTCGAATAGGTACGATTTCCCCACACGCCTGTACCAAGCGAGATAGTCCGTGTAGTTAACTTCCCGAAGGTTGTGTCTGTCCTGGGAAGCTATGGCTGCTGCATGCCGGCTTCTAGCAACTGAGCGAGTCGTAGCCGGACGATCCATATCAGGAGAAGGAGGGGCAGGTATGCAGAATTCGTTCAGGAATTGATGCCGCACGCACCCCGGAAGGAAATAAGTCGACTTCTTCATGCAATAAAATTTCACCTACTTGTCCCTAAGAACGCGGCCAGAGTTCTAGGGAGCCCAGTCAAAGCCATCATATCTGGAGAATGGGCGCAGATGAACCTGTTTTAAAGCAAGAGAAATATATAAGCAATCTAAGCAAGCATTAGAGGATACCGCATAAGAAGGAAGGAAAACTCACATCCTCGAGCTCTACCAAGTCTAGCAGATATCGGTAGGACTCGTAACTATAGACCCCAGCAGCAGCTCGATGGTCAAGCTCGACCCAGTAGCCGGGAAGGGGCAGAAGCTCGTCCCGAAGGCGGCCAAAACTATGCCCTCTGGTGATATGCTCCATGATCCAATACTGGAAATGGCAGACAGAAGTCAGTTTATCAAATATTAAGCATAAAGGAATTTTATTTTGCAATGTAATGAAAGCAAATACTTACAGTCAGCAGAGAGTATAGCCCCACATAAGAGCGGCACCCAAGCTTAACCACATTGTCAAGCCCGCAGATCAGCCAGGTGTAGCTAGCGCCGGCCCAGTCATAATGATCCAGATGGTCCAGATTGGTTAAATACGCTATCCAATCAGCATGAATGCAGTAAGCAGATGAATCACAGAACATCATGGCCAGAAGATCCAGTAGGAAATGCCTCAGTACAAAGTCTGCCTCCTCGCTGTCAGGCTCAAGGTTGGGCCAGAATTTATCCCACTCTCTCAGCCATCCTACTGTGATCATGTATTTCCCCTGAGGTGGCTTTGGAGGAACACGGCCTAAGTGCGCTGGAGCAAGGTGCATACCGTGAGTGGTCTCACCTATAATCGGCTCGTCACCGAAGGGAAGACCCGTCAACAGAGCCCACTGATCAGGCAGGACGGTCAGCTCGCCGAATGGAAAATGGAAAGTGTGTGTCTCAAACCTCCACCTTTCCACCAAAGCCTTGAAGAAGTTATAATGGCCGTGAATGATGGGTATGCGAAGCAAACATCCAAATGGGGAGCAGTGTACAAGGAAGTCCTGCAGAAAATTTGGCAGACGATGGAAGTGGTCAAGCATTGGGCCCTAGTGGCATCGCATGATCTGGTTTGCATCCCCTTCCTGAATGTCAAGAACAGAATTAATACCAAGTCAGAAAGCAATTTATAATGGTTAAAGCTCAGTAAAGCAGGAAATTACCCCAAAGTCAGGACTCTCGTAGATATGATGGTCGCTCAGTAACCGCCCCTCGAAATTACCGGACTCCTGAAATGCATTTGTCAGATAGAGCACCAGATTCTTATACATTTTTTCCAGTTTAAGCTTACCTCAACAGGGACGGCAGAAGTCGAACTACTAGAGGCACGTGACCTCGAGGAACTACCTCGCCGCCGGGAATGAGAGCTAGACGACATATCCCGTGAGGACTATGGGGTCCTTTCCTCGGGAACTGGATCATCCTACAGAAAAAAAAAAGCAAAAAGGGCACATGGAATCCAAGGAAATGTCAAATATTACATTATAGTCAAAAACAGGCGAAATAGAAGGGGCATGCAAGTATAGACAGGCGTACAGTTGCAGTTCAGTGTTTGATGTGACAATATTCTCTTGTTAAATATGCAAAAATGAAATACTCTAGATAAGCTATCAAGTGGTTTAGCAACTTAATTCAGAGCAGTTTGCAACAAAAAACAGTAATGGCATGAATGGCAGCATGGCATGTATGGCATAGCAACGGCAATCAGAGTATTATCCAAACCTTGAACCTTCCTCACAGCCTTCCATCACCCCATTCCCTGCCATCGTCACCACCACACAACCAACCCCACACTACGTCCAACCTATCTCACGGCCAGCCTGCCGCCAGCCTTACAAACCTCAGTCCACCATCACTGCCATATAACCATTCCGCTTCTGCCGTCAGCCACCCCATCTACCACCAGAAACATCGCCGGAACTCACCTTAGCCGACCCATTAGCACCGCATCGTCGACCAGCCACCGCGCAGCTACACCTGCCGAAACCAACCCGCTGCCAACCCACCATCACCCATTGGCCATTGCTCCCTGCAGCCCGCGCTTTCTTCCGGCTTTTCCACATCACTGAGCCCGAGCCGCCAACCACCAGAGCCGCCCCTTTGCCCACTGGAGTCCATCCAGCCGTCGACAAGGTAGAGAATGAGAGAGGAGGGACAAGTACGAGCAAACACAAGAGGGGAACTCGAGATTACCTCCGCCGGCGAGCCTCTGTCCAGCCAATCCCGAAGGGTTTGATCCATTCCGCCGTTGGCCAAGCACTTCCGCCGCAACTAGCCGCCGCACCTCGCCGTCGCGACTCATGCCCGTACCAGCCGTGAGCACCCCGTCGACGCACCTCCAGCGCGCCGCTGCCGTAAGAGGATGAGAGGGGCAGAGAAAGCGAAGAGAGGAGGAAGGGAGAATGGAGAAAATGGGAAATGAAGAAAGGAGAGGGAGTGGGTTTCGTATGCAAAGAAGAAATGGGGAAGAAGAGGAAGAGACACGCCCTTCGAGAAAAGAAGGAAAATTAAAAAGAAAAAACTATATGCATGTTGCTTTGGGGATATGAAATCAAGTCAGGCAAAATGATAGTAGAATATGATGCAAAGGCCAAGCTGCATAAAGCCCCGTGCATTCCCAAGGAGCAGGAATAGAAGTGGAGCATGTCCCTTGGCAATTATGGTAGTTATCCAGAGGGGCCCACTTATAAATAATTTAATAAGTCAAGGTTCAAAATGCAAAATGGCTGTGAAAATTGCATTTCAGCCCTTAGCACTTTACAGCTTACACTCCAAGAACAGAATATACAGTGTCAAGCACATGGCCCATGAAATGCACCCGATGGGGTAATTTACAGAAAACCCCCAACGTTTCGCAAATTTACAGATTAGTCCACAAAGGATGTGGGAAGTTTAATTTGAAGCAGACATTTGTTGATATACAGCAGAATCTCAAATGTCACGACACAATGGGAATACAGTAATCAGAAGGCTGTCGTGATTGGGCAATTTGCAATAAAGCCCTCGAGTTCAGGACATTTGCAAATAAATCCTCACCTTTTGCAAACAATGCCACATTCGGTTGAAAATTCCAGCAAGAAGAAATTGTACGTGCATCTCAGCAAGAATGTCAGTTTCTGCACCACAGCGTTAGTAGCCAGCATATTCACAGTTCTGTCCTTCAGGGCATCTTTGCCTTTTTCCCTCTTGAGGGACAATCCACGGATCATCGTTTTGATTTTTTAGGTTCTCCTTCCAAACCAAGGAGACCCTTTTACCTCTTTTCTACATTTTCGCGGGCGCGAAATCCAGCTTGTTGACTTTGACCGGGCGGTCAATGTCATTTGCCCCTTTTGGATTTTCGTCGGTGCGGAATCTAGCTTGTTGACTTTGACTGGGCGGTCAATGTCATTTGCCCTTTTTGGATTTTCGCGGGCGCGAAATCCAGCTTGTTGACTTTGACCGGGCGGTCAACGTCATTTGCCCCTTTTGGATTTTCACGAGAGCGGAATCCAACTTCTTGACTTTGACCGGGCGGTCAATGTCATTTGTCCCTTTTGAATTTTTGCGAGCGTGGAATCCAGCTTGTTGACTTTGACCGTGCGGTCAATGTCATTTTTCCTTTTTGGATTTTCGCAGGTGCGAAATCCAGCTTGTTGACTTTGACCGAGCAGTCAACGTCATTTGCCCCTTTTGGATTTTCGTGGGCGCGGAATCCAGCTTGTTGACTTTGACCAGGCGGTCAATGTCATTTGCCCCTTTTGGATTTTCATAGGCGCGAAGTCCAGCTTGTTGACTTTGACCAGGCGGTCAATGTCATTTGCCCCTTTTGGATTTTCGCGGGCGCGAAATCCAGTTTGCTAATCTTTGACTAGGCGGTCAAGGTCATGTGCCCTTTTGGATTTTCGCGAGTGCGAAATCCAATTTGCTGATCTTTGACCTGGCGATTAAGGTACTTTGCCCCTTTTGGATTTTCGCAGGCGCGAAATCTAGTTTGCTAGCTTTGACTGGGCGGTCAAATGTCTTTTGCCTCTCCTGGACTTTCACGGGTGCGGAATCTAGCTGGTTGACTTTGATCGGGCGGTCAAAGTCCTTGGTTTCTCGGATTTCCTTGGGCAAGAAATCTTATAGCTTGACCTTTTGAGTTGATGGTCAAGGTCCTAGCCCCTCTCTTGGATTCCCTTGGGTAGGAAATCCTATGGCTTGACCTTTTGACCAGATGGTCAAGGTCCTAGCCCCTTTCTCGGGTTTCCCTAGGCAGGAAATCCAGCTGCTTGACCTTTTGACCGGGCGATCAAGGTCCTTATCCTTCCTCTTCTGGGTTTTCGCGGGCGGAATCCCGTTACATGACCCTCTGACTGGGAGGTCAAGGTCCTTTTGTTTCTCTCTTCTGAGTTTTCGCGGGCATGAATCTCTTTGTTCGCCCTTGGTCCGTGTGGACAGGGCCCCGTTTTGCTTGACAAATGGTATGTTTGTCATGCCCCCTTTTTCTTGGGCTAGTATCCTTAACTACTCGGTTGACAACCGTCACGCTGTCAGGTGGCTGGGTTGACAAGACTTGATTGACTTGTCATATCCCGTCTCTTAGGTTGATAACCTCAATAATTCGGCTGATGAGTCCGACAACTTATCATTTACCTGCCCGTGGTTTCCTCTGTGTGCAGGATTTCTTTATCTTTTGCCTTCTTATTTCAGCATTAGCATCAGCATCGCATCATCTTGCAAGCACTCATTCTTGTGTTTTTGTTAGCATCAGTTTCACATTGGCCTTCAGCATTGGCTTTTGCATTGGCATCTCGCATTAGCATCACATCCCTAGCATTTAGTTCAACAGTTGCACGCATTCGCATTTGCATTTGGCAACAAGTCATGATTTTCAGTGCATCCACCGAATAAGTGATTGACTGGCTACAACAAACATCATCCTTCTGTAACCTCAAAATGGGGGTATCTTGTCAACCCTGAGCATCGATCTTGGTTCCCTTCGTCCCTTGACCTCGCTCAGGGAGGGGCATCTGTAGACACCCCAATTTTGAGGTGACTCATAGATGAGCTTTCCAGATGTTGCTTTGGATGTGGCTAACCCTTGAATCCTATTAGTTAAACCAATCACAATCCATAGCAGGCCCGTAGCCCAACTAGAAATCTAGACAAGTAGGGGAGAGCACCTAGCTAGCACACCAACCTAGCACACCTAGCTAGCACACTCACCTAGCACACCCACCTAGCACACCTAACTAGCGCACATACCAGGCGCCCAACCATTTCTCAGGCTGCTGGCTTTCTACCTCCTATGGTTGTTACCTCTACCAGCTAATATGCCATGGAATCTTCCAGGCTTTTCGTCTATGAGGCTCCTTGTTTTCCTAGGAGTTACCCATGGAAAATCCCTATATATAGACCCCATAAGCAACCATTTGAAAGGGCTGATCATCTTGAAAGATAGAGACACACACAACTACACTAGCATTCTTCAGAATTCTGCAACTACTTACTTGAGTAGTCAAGCTTTGCCTTGCATCCAGAGATATTCTCAGCCCTTTCAAAGCATCAAGGAGCTATTATCTTGGGTCTTTCTTTTCTTTCTTGAAGGAACATCTTGGACAAGGTAGGTCCTTCCACTTTTCCTTTAAGTTCTTATTCTTTTGCAATGAAATAAAGCATGCTAGAAAGTCCACATGTATGGCCTGATTTATCTGTATTTTCATAAGGTTTCTATGATGAATTTACTTATCCTTTTTGCAAGATGCTCTCCATGCAAGTCTACTTTTTTGATTGCAAGCATGTTTATTTTATTTCTAGCATAAAATCTGCACTATATCGCCTGCATGAGTTATGTTTTATTGGGTCTAATTGTTTCATGTTTGTCCCTTTGCATTTTGTTTGCGTTTCTATCATGAACCCATTAAGTCATCTTGTTTTTTAATCAAATGATAATACGATAACTTTGATCAGATGCATCTTATCATGCTTTCAGCTTTTAAACATCCGCATGAATCAACCTGCATTAGTATAAATCACCCAGCTCTATTCTGGGTCAGGTTATGGATTAGATTGCAGTCTGATCCAGATTTTCTAGGGAGCACCTATATGACGCACCTCTTCAGCGCACCACTCTGGCGCCCCATTTAGAAGCACCAGACTGGTCAGAGAGTAAAACGTTCACTTTTGCATACCTGTTTGCATGGTTTTCTGAATGACTTTGAGCTTGATTCTTTTACCACTTGTTCTTTGATATTCCATGGTTTTGCATGCATGTTTTCAGTTTGAAGCAAGATTGTTTCTTAGTTCTTTTCTCCTTTTAGATAATCAGTCCTTGGTCAGAATCGGGTAGGCTGGTTGCACCTTACTCCTACATGGAGAACCTTATGCATCAGCCCATGATCCAGTGGCATGGCTGAATCCTGCATCTTTCATCTAGCAAGCATAGGGTGGGATCTTGTGTGAGGCTACTAGCCCTTGAGCACAAGGTCCACAAGTCATTACACTTGCATTTCTTTCTCTTTTAAAGCATGTTTTCCAAGTTTTGCAAAGGATTTTATATGGCATGATTTTCTGAAAGGCATTCTCATGTGACTTGGCATTGCATAGGTTTCTGTTTTCCCTCAGCACATCTCTCTGGTCCACATAGGAGCACATATGTGGCGCACCAGACAGGAGCACCAGTCTGGCGCACCATACAGGCGCATCAGCCTGTTCATCAGTAGCACACAACTTTTGCATAGCTTTCTAGCATGATTTTCATTTCGATCTGCTTCTGGTCTTTTCTGGTTTTCTTCCTTGATACACCAGGGAGGAATAACTCTACTTTTAACTATTTCCATGCATGTTAGATTGCATTTGGCATATAGCAAAGTAAGGATGATAAATCGCTCAAAATACTTAGATCCCTGATCTTATTTATGCAATATCTTTGCATCGACGCTTGACCCGACTTATGAGCGATAGTTCTTAACATTAGGACACACCCTGCACATCATGCACCCTTATTTAGCATAAGACACCAAGCATGGCATGGCATACCGCCCTCGGGTGTATAACAAAGGCTGAGAAAGTCGACATTCCATAAGCAAATGAGAAACCAATAGAAGACCGATTTATCGGGCGCACGAGGGTGCCTAATACCTTCCTCGTGCGTAACAGGGATCCTTGACCATTTCTGGTTTATGACTTGCTTTTCCATTGCATGATTTGCATGTTTTTATAGGCCAATCATTTCTTTGAAAATCATTTTCCAAAACCATTTTATATCTTTGAAAACTCTTCCAAAAACCTCGGTAAAGCAGCACATCAGGTGTCCCATGGGACCACCACTAATAGCCTACAATCACACCTCAAATGGGTGAAACAAGTCTATCTGGAAAAACCTCAGAAATCACATTTTATAAAAGTATTTGGGCCTTCATTCGGCATATCGAAAAATAGGTTTGGTATGCCAAAATCCACAGATTTGGCATGCCATTCTGTCTCCGGTATGTTGAAATTCACTAGATCGATTGACCGGAAAGATTCGACAGGTCGAATCGACTAGAGGACCAATACTGTTAGAAAAACAGCATGCCAAACAAATATGGTTTACCAAAATTCACTGACTCGGTTGTTGTTTCCACTTTGGTATGCCAAATTCTATGATCCCAGAAAAACGTCCAAAACTCAACGTCCGAAATTGCCCAAAGTGGGACCTCCAATCGGACCCCCAAAACAAATACCAAAAATCTCACATAAAATATAAGATGTAGACCCTCGAGTCTACTCCAAAACTCAACAAACAAAACCAAAAACCATTCACCATGCATCAAGATATAAAATCGCAAAGGTATAAGGATCAAAACGACATAAATCTCAATCACTGACATGAATGCCCATAAATCCACAATAATTTCTCATAAATTTACAATAAATTTTAGGAAAGTAAATTTACCTAGATTCCATATAATCTTATCAATTTCTACCATTTTCATGCTCTTTATTACAAGGGTTGGAGGTAAGTACCTGAGAAACGCGCTTCGACGATTCTCCGGCCAACTCCGATGACCACGACCCTCGTCGGGCTCACACGACCACAGGGCACATCACCTAGAGCTCCACATGCCACTACGAGCCACTGCACGCCTCCATCGTCCCTTGAGCACACCGAACAGAGAGAAAAACACGAGGAGGAGAGAAACAGGGGAGGGAGAGTGAGAGAGGCAGGAAGGAGGGGGTGAGTGGAGGGGGAGGGAGAGGAAAAGAGGTGGCGTGCTCAAGACAGAGGGAGAACGCGTAGAGAAGGAGGAGAGGCAAGGTGCGTTGGTCGTGCATCGGCGTGCATGAGCTTATAAAGCCATGCAAATGTGGTAATTAAACGCATGCACAACTGCACGTCCGGCCTAACCACATCCTGCACGAGCCAACGACACCCCAAACCAAACACCCAACCACCAATTGGTCCAACATGCGGGCCCCACACGAACCCACATGCGGGCCCTACACAGTGCCACAATGCACAGTGCCAACCATGCATAGGGACATGCAATCTGATGCTAGCTTACAAGGCTCAAGCCCAAAAACACAAAACCACACAAACGGACCTCGGAACAGTAACACCCATCCAGGAATAAATTCATTAAATTGTAAATAATTACAAAATGAATTCATGGGTGTTACATTTAGTTAGCTAGAGGTTATAATTACATGATTATGAAGCTAAATTCAAATCTCATGGAGAATAAGCTCAAGTGATAATATAAATATGGACTATCTCCAACTTTTCATTTTAAAAAAAAACATGTCTAGAGTCTTAAAAGGGTTACTAAGGAAACTTAGGTAGCATTTGGTAACAATTATTGACTACAGCTTATTAGGAATAATCGCATGTGAGAGGAAAGGCAAAACCAAACAAAAAAAAACGCTAGCTTATTAAAAAATACCAGCTTTTTTCTTGTTTGTGAAACTTATCAAAAATGTTGAAAATAAAAAGCTATGGGAGGTAACTTTTAGAAAAACATTGAGATTTTTTCCCATCTATTTTTTAGATAGTTTCCATTGAATGAATAATATTTCAAAATAACTAATCACCATTTACAATCATTGCCACTAACACAAAACAAGCAAAACAAACATCAATGGAGAGATATTTGTCCCAAACAAGCAAAACAACAACATTGACACTGACAACGACATTGAGGTCGAAGGATGACGTAGTGGAAGTGGTAGTGGAGAAGTGGATGGACCCATTGTTCATGGCCGCCAAACCTGCTCCCCTTCTCTTGGTTTTAGATCTACCTCTTTTATGTCTATATCGTTCCTTGTGCCCCCAACATTGTCTTGCCCCACCTCTCCCTCTCGCATCCTTGCTACGAGATGGTGGTTTTGCTGAAGATCAATGGTGTTGCTTGGGGGTTTCTGTTTCCATTGATCTTGATGCAGAGGGCATAGTTTAGCCTGAGGAAGAAGGTGACAAGGTAGGAGATGTTGGATGATATATCCGAGGATGAGAAGACTATTAAGGGTGGACACAAACATGGATGGAGAGATATTTGTCAATGTCAATGTCGGTGTCAATGTCAAAGGTAAAGGGAAGCACGATAATGGAAGTGGAGGTGAAGGAAAGTGCGATAGAGGTAGTGGAGGTAGAGGAAAGTAGAGGTGATGGGAATAGTGTTAGAAGTAAAGGAGCCACTTGTTGAAGATAGAGGAGAATCCACTTGTCATGTAGCGTTAGGTACACTGAAATGAAAATAGACAGGAATCGAATAATTTTATTCCATTCCAGTGTTTGGTACGTAATGGAATTGTATAGTGGAATTGACAGATAATTCCTTTCCACTATTTGGTATATAAGAACATGAATGGAATGGAATACAATATTTGAAAGATTAATAATTACATATTAATATGAAAAATAAAATAACTTTTTTTTCCATACAAGTAAAATAAAAATGACATTCATTTTTGCTCATGACAAATAAAATAACAATGACAAATTCATTTTTGTTTATGACAAGTAGAATAAAAATGATAAATTCATGTTTACAATTAATAATTGAAACAATAATTCATGTTTACAATAATTCATTAATAATTGAAACCAAGAATGATAAACAAGAATGAGAATACACAGTAGTCCATGATAGAGTAACACAGTAGCCATTCGTAAAAAAGACAAGACAAACAAGAATTTACATTATCTGAATTCACATTATCCTCCAACTCCCACAATCACCAAGCTTTTCAGTCCCGAAAGATGGTATTTTTATGTAAGAGCTTCGTCATAGGCAAAATATAATAGAATTGAGTACTATTTAGTCTGAAGAAGCTAATAAATAATTAGTTCATCTAGTGAGAGTGTGCCTCAGAAATGTAAACTATCACCACGGCTCGCAAGCCTCTCTCCTGAAAGATGGTATATTTGTATCAAATATCATCCCAAGCTACACCCAATAAGATCATTGTAGACACCCCGATTTTGAGGTGACTCATAGATAAACTTTTCAGATGTTGCTTTGGATGTGGCAAACCTAATCCCATCAACTAAACCAACCACAAGCTTATAACAGGCCTGCAGTACAATTAGAAATTCAGACAGGTAGGAGAGAGCACCAAGTTAGAGCACCAATGTTGAGCACCTAGCTGGAGCACCAACCAAGAGCACAAAAGTGGCGCACCTACCTGGAGCACCAAGGTGGCGCACCTAACTGGTGCACCATCCTGGCGCACAGCCACTTCTCAGGCTGCTGACTGCTGGCTTTCCACCTCCCATATCTGTAACCTCCACCAACGAATATGTCATGGAATTTACGCCAAGCTCTTCATTTACGAGGCTGCTTGCATTCCATAGGAGTTACCCTTGAGAATTCCTATATAAGGACCCCCATAGGTAGCCATTTGGGACCCCTGATCAAGCTATCCAAATCCAAGAGAGCACCTTGAGCAAGCCATATACTGATTTCAGCAATCTATTCTCGTTTTCTTGAGCATCTTCTTGCATTCCAAAGCATCTCCAGCATTTCCAAAGCAACGAGGATCATATTATCTTGGGTTTTCTAAGAAGGAACACTTGGGACAAGGTAGGTTCCTTTCTTTTCTTTTTATCTTTAATCTTAGCTCTTGCATTGAATAAAGTATACCATGCACTTTATATAAACTGTTTTTTTCCTTGTTGCTTACATAAGATTCTTGATGAGACAGTTACCCCATGTATAAGATACTCTACATGATAAAAATTTGCATCATGTAATTCCTATGAGTGATTTTTTCTTCTCTGTTTCTTTATGCAAAGATCCATGATTCATGCACGGGAATATGCAACAAATCTAGTCTTTATACGTTCATCTTTGCGTATGGTTGCTAAGCTCACTCACTCATTTCTTATGCTTTAGAATTTCATGCAAGTATTTTCAGCCATGAACCCATGATTTGCCATGATTAGGACTTTAATAAAAGACATTCATTTGTTATTGTTTCATCATGTCTTAGTCTCTTATCATATGTATAAACAAATCTGGGTTAAGAAAATCATTTATCTCTGAATCTGGACCAGATTCTGGATCAGACTGCAGTCTGATTCAGATTTTCTGAGGAGCACCATTTTGGAGCTCCAACCTGGCGCACCTAACCAGAGCACCACTCTAGCGCACCATTTTGGTGCACCAGACTGGTCAGAGAGCAAATCACCCTCTTTTGCATCCCCATCTACATGTTTTTTCGAATAACTTTGAGTCTGATTCTTTTGGCGCTGATTCTCTTGACGCTGATTCTCTGATATTTCATGATTTCGCATGCATGATTTCAGCTTCAACTGATATTGTTTTCTAAGTCGTTTTACACTTTGTATCTTCAGCCCATGGCTAAGTTCTGGTAGGCTGATTGCCCTTTACTCCAATATGTAAAATCTTATGCATCAGCCTATGATCCAGGAGACATTGATGAACCTTGTTGCATTCATTTAGCAATGAATAGGGCGTGATCTTGTGTGAGGCTATTAGCCTTTGAGCACAAGGGCCATAAATCTTCTCATACTTGCCTTTTTCTAGATTTATAAAGTATGTATTCCGAGTTTGCAAAAGATTTTGCATTGCACAACTTCTAGAATGCATTTATATGAAATTACACTGCATGGCTTTCTAATTTTCCTTGGCACACTTCCCTAGCACCAGTAGAGCACATAGGTGGCGCACCAGTCTGTCGCACCAAACATGCGCACCATCCTGTTTTTTAGTAGCACACAACAGATTTTCGCATGATTTTTAGCATGTTTCCCGATTCGATTTACTTTTGGTTTTCTCTGGTTATCTTTCTCGATATATTAGGAAGACCCTATCCTGTTTTTAGCCCTTTCCATGTATGGTAGATCATGTTTTGCATATAGTAAAGCAAGGATGAAAAATCACTCAAAGTTATTAGATCTTTGATCTTAATTATGCAATACCCTTGCATCAATGCTTGACCCGCGATATGAGTGATCCTTCTAAGCATTAGGACACACCCCACATCCCATGCACCCTTATTTTAGCATAAGACACCACTCCCATAGCATGGCATGGCATATCGCCCTCGGGTGTACATAAAAGGCTGAAAAGCCAATATTTCATAAGTAAATGAGAAACCCATAGAAAGACCGATTTATCGGGCGCACGAGGGTGCCTAACACCTTCCTCGTGCGTAACAAGGATCATTACCCATTTTCTGGTTTATGACCTGCTTTTCATTGGCTTATTTGCATGATTTATATGGTTTTCCTCGTCTTCCATTTTAATAGACTAGGTGGCAACTCCTGCATCTTTATTTTTATTTTTGCCATGACTTTGTCGAACCTCGCGTATTTGGCCTTTCACGCCAAGCCCCGAGACTGTCGCCGGTATGGTTACAATCATCATCCATAACAAAAACAAGAAATCAAGCAAATTTCTATATAAACCCCAAAAAACAACATAAAAACAAAAGACCAATTTCTAGCCAACCATAGTCAAAACCCAAATCTTACTAGGAACACTCTTGACAATCCCCATCTCCCCGCACAACTTTTGTCACGTCCCAAATTTTCTCCAATAATTTAAACAAATTAAATTACGGGAAAACTAAAGCTAAACAGTAAATATCTAACTACTAGGAACCTGTGTGTGTGGCTAGCAGACTCCAGACTATATGCACTACGCTAAGCCAAACGCATGTTTGCACCTGCAAGCCAAAACCACAAGAAAAACGCATGAGTGACCAAAGTCACCCAGTACGCACCCCACGAAAACTGCAGAAAACAAAACTATAATATATTTTCCTTTTAAATTCTTTTCGCAAACCATTTCCTCAAAGGCTTAGAAATCAGGCTTACAATGGCCAAAACCACAAACTAGGGCTCTACTAGCCCAAAGTCACAAGCAAAGGCCCTTAATGGCCAAAACCACACACAGTGAGTCGGGAAGCCCGACGCTAGGCAACCAAACTCTGGCCACACATAGTCCACTGAGGAGTGACCCCAGCGTTTTGCACTACTATAGTGACGATCACCCTGTGTAGGAGCTTTCACCATCCTGCAATTCCCCTACCTCAAGAGAACCCTCAAAAGCCACCCCCTGCCTGGGGAGACTGTCCTGTCTCTCAAGATGCTACTAGCTACGGGGCACGTGTCCCACCCACACTGGCCACCACAGGGTACGCCTCCTCACGACGTCCTTCACACACGGTGCTCAGGAGGGAGTGTCATACCTCCACACCCGACAACACCCGAGCCTCAGTGCTCACAGCGACAGCAAGAGTATCATACCTCCCCGTCATGCCACAAGACACCTCAACCCGCAGACCACAACCCTAGCCTCGAGACGACAATCAAGGAGTCTTATACCTCTAG
>JAMKQA010002702.1:0-16206 GCA_024699735.1 Posidonia australis
CCAGCAATCCTGATTTAAGAGAGCATCTTGAGCAAGCCATATACTTTTTTCAGCAACCTATTCTCGTTTTCTGGAGTATTCCCTTGCATTCCAAAGCATCTTCAGCCCTTCCAAAGCAACAAGGATCATATTATCTTGGGTTCTCTAAGAAGGAACACCTTGGACAAGGTAGGTTCCTCTCTTCTTTTTCATTTTTAAATCTTAGTTCTTGCATTGGATAAAGCATGCCTTAGACTTCATATATAGTCATTGTTTACATGAGAGTCTTATGATAAGATTGTTTGTTTCCAATGCAAGATACTCTACATGTAAATCTTTATGATAAAAATCTGCACCTTGTTATTCCTCTGAGTTGTTTTCCTTTTCTATTTCTTTACACAAGGAACCATGATTCATGCACGTGTATACTAGGAATTATGCAGCAGATATGTTCTTCATGTATCCATCATATGCATATAATTGCTAAGCTCACGCACTCATTTCTTATACTTTAGAATCTCATGCAAGTATCTTCAACCATGAACCCATGATTTGCCATGATTGGAAACTAATGATAAAAGACATTCACTTGTTAGTATTTCATCATGTTTTAGTCTCTTGCCATCTGTATAAACAAATCTGGGTTAAGAAAATCACTTATCTCTGAATCTGGACCAGATTCTGGATCAGACTGCAGTCTGATTCAGATTTTCTGAGAAGCACCAATCTGGCGCACCAGAAAGGCGCACCTAACCAGAGCACCACTCTGGCACACCATTCTGGTGCACCAGACTGGTCAGAGAGCAAATCACCCTCTTTTGCATCCCCATCTGCATGTTTTCTCGGGTGACTTTGAGTCTGAATCTTTTGGCAATGATTCTCTGATATTTCATGATTTCGCATGCATGATTTCAGCCTCAACTGATATTGTTTTCTAAGTCGTTTTACACTTTGTATCCTCAGCCCATGTCTGAAATCTGGTAGACTGATTGCACCTTGCTCCTATATGGAGATTCTTATGCATCAGCCTATGATCCAGGTGACATGGCTGAACTCTGTTGCTTTCATTTGGCATGAATAGGGTGTGATCTTGTGTGAGGCCATCAACCCTTAAGCACAAGGTCCTTAAATCTTCTCATACTTGCATTTTTCTAGATTTATAAAGTAAGTTTTCCAAATTTGCAGAAGATTTTACGTTGCACAACATTCTAGAACGCATTTATATATGACTTTGCACTGCGGGATTTCTGTTTTTCCTCAGCACATCTTTCTGGCCCACATAGGAGCACATAGGTGGCGCACCAGACTAGAGCACCAGTCTGGCGCACCAAACAGGCACATTCACCTATTTTTCAGTAGCACACAACAGCTTTCCCTACGGTTTTTAGCATGTTTTCCGATTTGGATTTGCTTCTGGTTTTCTATGGCTTTCTTCCTTGATATACCAGGAAGACCCAACTCTATTTTCATGCTTTTCCATGCATGATAGCTCATACATTGCACATAGTAAAGCAAGGATGAAAAATCACTCAAAGTTATCAGGTCTTTGATCTTATTTATGCAATACCCTTGCATCAATGCTTGACCCGCGATACGAGTGATCCTTCTGAGCATTAGGACACACCCTGCATCCCGTGCACCCTTATTTTAGCATAAGACACCGCTCACCTAGCAAGGCATGGCATATCACCCTCGGGCGTACAGTAATGGCTGAAAAGTCGACATTTCATATAAGTAAACGAGAAACCCATAGAAAGACCGATTTATCGAGCGCACGAGGGTGCCTAACACTTTCCTCGTGCATAACAAGGATCCTTACCCATTTCTGGTTTATGACCTGCTTTTTCATTGGCTTATTTGCATGATTTAAATGGTTTTCCTCGTCTTCCATTTTAATAGACTAGGTGGCAACTCCTGCATCTTTATTTTTATTTCTTGCGTGACTTTGCCGATCCTCGTGTATTTAGCCTTTCGCGCCAAGCCCGAGGCTGTCGCCGGCATGGTTATAAGAACTGGCGACTCCGCTGGGGATAACCAGATCCCGGCTTTTGTTTTGAGTTTCTCGTTTACTTTGGCTTTTCTTCTTGCTTGCCTATTTCCTGGCTCTGCATCGGTTATCCTTTTAAGTGGTGTTTTTCTTGCATGCATGCTTTCTGCATATTGGGTGTTTTCCTTTTACACATAATCTATGTCACCACTGTTGCACGTAATTTGCACATGCTTTTGTTTGTTAATTCGTGGCTGATTTACATGTTTATTTTCCTTTTTGTATATGCCATGTTTAGGAGAATTAGAGACATGTTTGCTCTCCCCATTTGGTTAATGAAAACATAACAACCAAAATCAATAAATAAGGCGCAAACAAGTGACAAATTCCAAATTTTCCCCCACGGTTTAATAAGCTTGCAAGTAAAAGACTCAAAGCATACTTTGCATGCATCATATAGGACATGCATCTTCTCCTCTCCTTAGTTCGCCTATACAGTCTGTAAAGGACATTTCTCGATGTCTCATCCTATGGCTTTGACGTTGGATGAAATATCGGGTTTGTCCCCCCTTGTCCGGGGTTTTGTCGGTGTTAGTAGAGGGTACAGCCTACTGCTTTGGCAGAGGACGAGGCCCCGAATGCACCACATGTTCACTACCTAAGCTTTGGCTGGGATTTAGAACGAGGACCTTACTTCTTTCTAAAATTGAGTCGGAGACCCATTCACCCCTATGTGAACCCGTAGTAGACAACTTAATAGGACACCCCTAGGTTGTGAAAGAGTGCATACTAGAAGCATTCATTTGCATCTCATACCATCATAAACATTGCATCTTTTCTAACTTGTTTGTTTATGTGCATAGATTTCTGGTCTGTGAGTTTCCTTAGCCTGAGCTCTAAACCCTTCCTTTCACTGACTCTATTTGCGACCCTCTTTTCGACCACGTCTCCCGAGTTATTTGTCACTTCCGACGATAGCTCGTCCTAGGATTCATCCTCTTCTTCCCAGCCGCAGTCCGATCCTTACTCGCTCGCGATCCACCATGGCCCAGCATGCCAGCGAGTCCCTTTCTTATGCTGTCCAGGAAGAGGTCCCCGTCTCGGGATACTCTTCCTTTGTGTCTGTTCCAGTCATCACTGCTGCCTCCACTTTTGCATTGGCTTCTGGAGGACCTCCACCACCTCATTTTTGTGTCCCTGTGGCAACTCCGCCTTCGGGACCACCTGCCTGGTCTTCTCCTGCTGTTAGGGCCACAGTAGTTGAGTCTGTCTCTCCTCAGGACTATGTATTTACTAGCCCTCCTTCCACTGCAGCTGTCTCTGTAATAGCCTCCCCCCAGTTCGGACAACTGGGATCCCAGCCTCCTACTTCTTCCCCTGCCTTGCCTCCATCTTTCGGAGCTACTAGTGACGATCCCGTCACCGCGCAACTGCAACAAATGTCGGCCCTCGCCCAGCAGTTGCAGAGATTGGTATTGGCACTCTAGCCCTTTTCAACGTTGTCTTGTCCGATTCCCGATTTACCTGTGCAACCGGCCTTAGGACCACAGTTTGCATCCACTGCACTACCCCCCTAGCCGTCACCATCCCTTGTCTCTCCGGCAATAGGGGTGTCGACACTACCTTTTGTCACACCTACACAGCACCCACCACAACATGCATCCCTCCTATCTGGTGGCCAACCTTCTAGGTTGGGAGAGCACAACCCTCCGTGAGCATTGTACCGGAGACCATCTCGGTCCAACAACTCTTGCTCCCATACTCCAGACCACTTGTTGCACCACCCCCAGCATTGTCCTCACCCTTTTACCACACACAAGGTTCATCTTTTGTCCCCCAACACACTGCACCCATGCACGGGTACACTAGCCATCCTGCCGTAGCACTAGACTGCGGAATGGTGGATCCAGAGGAGCCCCTAGGGGCAACCCATACAGTGTACGCGGCACCCGCCTCTACTGCACAATCCACAGCTGTAGTAGCTCCGGATGCTCTTCTCGCGAGGGTAAATGATCTAGAGTGCACTCTCCAGCAAGTGCAGGGTGGAGACCGCCAGTCCTACCAATTCCGGGACCTCTGTTATTTCCTAGAGGCGACTCTCCCCCCGAATTTCCAAATCCCGGAATTCGACAAATACAATGGTAGGGGCTGCCCAATTGCCCACCTCAAAGCCTATTGCAGAGATCTCGCTCAACTCCAAGCGAACGAGAGGTTGTTGATCCGCTTGTTCCAGAAGAGTCTCACGGGTCCCGCGTTGAAGTGGTTCACTTCCCTCAACATGGCCACCATCAAGACTTGGGAGGACCTTACGCAGGCGTTCCTGGAACAATATTCCTTCAATCTTGACTTAGTCCCCAAGCGGGAGGACCTAGTCGCTCTCAAGCAGAGGCCCCAAGAGACATTTGGGGAGTATCTTGGACGTTGGCGCTCCTTGACTTCACAAGTCAAGGATAAACCCTCCGACGAGGAGTCTATCGAGATTATAATCCGAGGAGCATAGCCAGCGGTTGGGGCTTTGCTTAGCATCCAACCTGTTACCACTTTCTCGGCACTGCTTCGGGCGGGCGCCCGTGTTGAGAGCTCACTGCACGGCGGCAGTTTTCCAGCGCTCTCAGCATTTGCCAAACAGGCTACTGCCTCACATAGTGGCCCTAGCAGCAGCAACAACAACAACAGCAACCCCAACACCAATCCACCCAGGAGGCGGGATCCCTCCAAAAATACAGTTTCCTATATCAGATCCTCTGCTACTCCAGCAAATGTTTGCCTGCCCCCGCAACGCCAAGTAGTTTATGCACCCACGCCTACACCTAGAGCACAACATGCATCATACATTACCCCCACTACCACACCAGTATATCCTACCCCACCTCCAGGACACGCCCACCGCTGGCTCATCCACAACCGAAGCGACAACGCCGTGGCAGGCGCCACTATACCCGTTTAGTGGAGCCTTTGAGCATGGCATTTCCCAAGGTCGCATCCCTACTGAGGTTGCCTGAGATGCGCCCTCCGCCTAATCCACTTCCTACCTGGTATAACGCCAATGCATTCTGCAATTTCCATCAGGTGGCCGGCCATTCGACGGATAATTGCCTGACACTCAGGGACGCTATCCAGGATTTGATTGACGAGAGGGTCATAGTGATTAATACCTAGGTAGCCGGACCAGCACACACACCAGTGGCCGCCCCAGCACAGCCAGCACACCCCAGCATAGTTAACCAACCCTTGCTACAGCATTCACCCTCGGGAGCGCCAGGTTCCTCGGGAGTCAATTTTGTTTCTTCTGCTCCTTCTTCTGAGTCTGTCTCTTCCCCTATCCGTCCAACCGACTTGATCCATGATAAGTCATCCCCTTTTCCCCACCAATTGGATCATTCTTTCCTCAGTAATTCCGAGGAATCTGTTCATGTGATCCGTCCGGTTGTCGAGTCGGAGTTCTCTAAGGCGCCACCTGTTGTATATTCCCAACCACCAACTCCAATCTATTTATCAGCCTGGCCCCAATCTAGGCCAAGTCAACCAGCATACCCCGGGCCCACCAGTACCCTCACCAATACTCCCAGCATCCTCAGGTTTATCCTCCTACTCACCCTTATTCTTTAAACACCCCTGTACAGTTAGTTGCCCGCCTCCCAGTTGTTGTTACTCTGACCCGCGACACGCATCACGTTCCTTACAACTATGCCATAGGAATGTGCGCAGAAGTAACACGATCGGGTAGAGTATACAAACCCTCAGCATCTAGGCCTAACCCCCCAACTTTAACCCCTAACCAATTGCCAGCCCAGTCATCTAGGTCACCAACACCTGTAGCAACAGCCCTTGTCCAACTCCAAGCACATTCTCCCCAATCGCCTATGCCTAGAGTAGCACCACCCAATCCTACCACTAGCAGCCAACCTTCAGCTGACATCACTGCATAGCTTAAGAAGGTTAAAGTCGATATTTCCATCTGGGACCTAATCCATACATCAGCTGAGCATAGAGAAGCCTTCCTTAGAGTTTTTCAACCTGCCAGTGTATCCCAGACTTTAAAGCCTGCTACCCTAGAAAACATGGTAGGAATGATAGTGGCGCCTCAGGTTATCTCCTTCTCCAGCCTAGAGTTACCTCCTTCCGGCACCAATCATAATTCCCCCTTGTTCATCACCGCGCAGTATCGGAGCTTCCGCATCCCTCTCACATTGGTGGACAATGGAGCAGGCTTAAATGTTTGCCCCTTGCGTATAGCAAGTGCAATCGGATTCAAGTCCGAGGACATTACACCAGCTGTGAAGGGGATGACAGCATTCGATAATACGCATCATGATGCGCTTGGAGTCTTGATCATTCCTTTATCTATAGGCCCTGCTCGCTTCGACGTAGAGTTCTACGTCGTAGACATCGAACCCTCTTTCAATCTTTTGCTTGGACGCCTTTGGCTTCACAAGCATCAAATCATTCCTTCAACCCTCCATCGTATGATCAAGTTCTGCTAGGATGACAATGTTGTTGTTGTCCTGGTAGAAGATATGGAGAAGGTTGAATTTGTCTCTGCCATAGCCACCCAGACCATCCACTTCAAGCCTAAACCTTCCGATGTCCTCTATCAGGTTAACCGGTTTGAGCCGATTAATTTCATTCCACCCTTAGAGCTTGCCGACCATTTGGCCACTTCTGGCAACCCCCGTTTGATGGTCGATAACTTGTGTCACAAATGGGGATACGAGAAAGGATCGCCTCTAGGGCGTTATGGCCAAGGAATCGCCAAGCCGATTGAGGCCGAAGAATGGATTGAGCGGGATGGTTTGGGTAATGTACGGTGCTGCCAGAAGAAGACATTGCAACGCTTCGGTAAGTCCTCCAAGATATGTTTTCCACGGAATTTAGCCAACTTTATCAGTGCAGACATCTTGGATCCGAACACAAACTCCTATGCAGTATCAGTACCATCGGCTTGGGTCTGTCTGGAAGATTCATATCAAGACAGCGGCCAGCTAAAGACAGAGTAGCAGGGTACAGAACCGGAGATCATGCAGAACAGTGGCCAGACAGAGTTATATCCAACAGCTCAAGAGCAGTCAGCAGTCCAGACAGTGGTCCAAGAAACAGACATGGATGATGACATCGGGGATCTGGACCTCTTATTCCAGGTATAGCTGGATATGCTCGCAGAAGACTTGGCAGAGCATGATCGCATGAGGAAGGGCAAAGCAGTTGCCACGTCATCACCAGCAGAAGCACCAATACCATCCCAGGACCAGATTTCAGTTATGGTCCTGCACAAGACAGACAGAAGGGACGCTAGACCATTGGAGTTAATCTCCTGTCAGTCGGGAGGCGGGTCTAGCTGGTATTGGCAGTATAAGCCTCACCTAGAGGGTGAGGATCAAAAAAAAAAAAACCTTGAATTAGGCACGAGTGAGACGGGCGGCAGCAGTCTCACTAACTTACAGCAGAACAACCGCCAGCAGGCAAAATCTTGTATAGCTAGCAAAGAAAAAGAAAATCCCAAAAAAATCAAAAAATCAAAAGAATCAAAAAATGAAAATAAAAAGGCATCAGAGGTAGGGACTCCTAGCTCCTTAGGGCATCCAGACAGGGAAACAGAAGAAGTAGCACAATGCCGATACAAGAACACGAAAGTCACTGTGACAGTCATTAAGCGCCATCAAGGCACGGAATCATAAGAGGTCTTCTCAGTTGACATAACAGATTCGGCATTTGAAAAAGAAATCCTGTCAGAGCTAATCGCTTATGAAGAAGAGGATGAGGTCTGTGGAGTAGATAATGATGATGAGCCATCACAGCTTCCTTTCTATGATAATGACCCAGAAGGCCCAAACCTTCATGTAGAGGAGGAGACAGAGCTTATCAATATTGGCACAGCGGAAGAGATCAAAGAAACACGCATCAGTGCCAATTTATCACCACAAGCAAAGGCAGAGTTTGTAGCTTTTCTGAAAGAATATGTAGATGTCTTTGCATGGAGAAATGATGACATGGTGGGACTAGACATTGAAGTGGTAGTTCATACATTACCACTAATACCAAATTCAAAGCCAGTCAAACAGAAGCTTCGTAGATGGCAACCCCAGTGGCTCTTGAAGCTCAAAGAGGAGATCATGAAATAACACAAAGTCAATTTCCTCAAGGTCGTATTATATCTTGAATGGCTCGCCAACGTAGCGCCTGTGCCGAAAAAGGATGGACGGGTTCGCATGTGCATCGATTATCGAGATCTCAATAAAGCGAGTCCCAAAGATGATTTCCCGCTCCCTCGTAGACATTCTAAAAGACAACACTGCAGGGCATAAGATGTTGTCATTTATGGACGGGTTTTCGGGATACAACCAGATCAGAATGGCTGAAGAAGATATGGAGAAGACATCTTTCATCACTCCATGGGGAGTCTTCTGTTACAGAGTGATGCCATTCGGGTTGAAGAATGCAGGCGCAACATACCAAAGGGCCATGACAACGTTATTCCACGATCTTATGCACCAAGAAGTTAAAGTATACGTGGATGACATGATTGCCAAGTCTAAAGAGCCCAAGGACCATCTTTCCTGTTTAAGAGAGTTGTTTGACCGCCTACGAAAGTATAAGCTCCGCCTGAACGCCAACAAATGTGTATTTGGGGTATCCTCTGGAAAGCTACTAGGTTACATCATCAATCAGAGGGGAATTGAAGTGGACCCCCACAAAGCCAGAGCTATTGTTGACATGCCTCCTCCGACCACCGAAAAAGAGATTCACGGTTTATTAGGCCGGCTACAATACATCAGCAGATTCATTGCACAGCTTACGCCTATATGTGAACCCATATTCAAGCTACTGAGGAAGAACGCCCAAACTTGCTGGAATGATGAATGTCAAACGGCCTTTGATAAAATCAAGCAACTTCTGGTGAAGCCCCCAGTTTTAGTTCCCCCTACGCCAGGGCGCCCTCTGCTGTTATATCTCTCTACAACACAACATTCAATGGGCGCAGTTCTGGGTCAACACGATGAATCTGGGTGCAAAGAGAAGGCTATCTACTACCTCAGCAAGAAGTTCAATGACTGCGAGGTTAAATACAGCCCGATAGAGAAAGTCTGCTTATCCCTGGTGTGGGCCACACAGCGCCTCAGGCATTATATGATGGCATATCCAGTCTTGTTACTATGTCAGCATGACCCTATCAAATATCTATTCCAAATCTCTATCGGGTTGTATTTAACCTCGCAGTCATTGAACTTCTTGCTGAGGCAGTAGATAGCTTTCTCTTTGCGCCCAGATTCATCGTGCAGACCCAGAACTGCGTCCATTGAATGTTGTGTCGTAGAGAGATATATCAGCAGAGGGTGCCCAGGCGTAGGGGGAACTAAAACTGGGTGCTTCACCAGAAGTTGCTTGATTTTATCAAAGGCCGCTTGACATTCATCATTCCAGCCTTGGTGGGCAGATGTGTCAAATGGCAGGTGATGTTGTCCCAATATGATATCACATTTGTCACACAAAAGTCCATGAAAGGACAAGCAATGGCGGATCACTTGGCTGACCTACCTTTGCCAGAATATCAGCCGTTGCAGACCCAATTCCCAGATGAAGATATATTGTTTGCAATGGGCAAGGAGGAACTAGAAGGACCTCAAAATGAACATCAGTGGTGTCTGTACTTTGATGGTACAGTCAATAAATGAGGAAGAGGCGTCGGTGTAGTTCTAGCAATGCCACAAGGGCAGCTAATCCCCTTTGCAAGGAAGATGACATTTGAATGCACCAATAACGAAGCTGAATATAAGGCCTGCATTTTAGGCTTGCAAGTGGCAAAGGACCAAGGTTCCCGAGAACTCCACGTATATGGCGACGCAATGCTGGTTATTTCACAGGTCAATGGCGACTGGAAGACAAAAGACTAGAAGCTCGTACTATATAATGAACATTTGCTGAAATTGACTGAAGAATTCGATAATGTCAAATTTTCCTTCATGAAACGAGCTAAGAATGCATATGCAGACGCTCTGTCAACTCTAGCATCATGGTTATCACTCCCAGAGGCACAGGCCATAGATATCTCCGTCACATGCATTGAACAACCAGCACATTGCATGCTTATTCAAGAGGCACCATCATCTACTGAATTGCCCTGGTATAGTGATATTAAAACTTTCCTGGAGTCTGGCAGCTTCCCTTTTGGCATTTCTGCAATAGATAAAAAGACCTTGACATGGTTAGCATCTAAATATGTGCTCGGGGCCAGACAGCTATATAGAAGATCTTATAACCAGATGCATCTCAGATGTGTGGACAAAAAGGAGGCAGATATGCTAATGTTAAAAGTTCACGCAGGATCCTATGGTCCACATATGAATGGGGTTCTCCTAGCCAAGAAAATTATGTTGCAGGGGTATTTCTAGTCCACTATGGAAACAGACTGCTGCCAATTTGTCAGAAGATGCCATAACTGCCAGATACACGGCAATTTCATACATGTTCCCCCGTAACAATTGCATAGCATGTCATCACCCTAACCATTTTATACTTGGAGAATTGATGTTATCAGGGCCATTCATCCGGCAGCATCTAATGGGCACCGTTATATTCTAGTGGCCATCGATTATTTCACAAAATGGGTCGAGGCGGCATCATACAAGACAGTCACAGCAGCTGTTATAGAGAAGTTCATCAAGAATAATATTATCGCCAGATATGGGGTTCCATATGCTATCATTTCAGATAACGGAACTAATTTCATAGCAAAGAGAGTTGAGGATTTTCTCCAGAATTGCAAGATCAGGCATCACAGATCCTCCCCCTATCGACCACAGATGAATGGGGCAGTAGAGTCGACTAATAAAAATCTGGTAAAAATCTTGAAGAAGATGGCTGAGACTCATAAGGACTGGCACGAAAAGCTGCCTTATGCATTATGGGCCTACAGGACCTCCGTCCGGACGTCAACGGGAGCAACACCCTATTCTTTGGTGTATGGCATGGAGGCGGTCCTTCCCTTTGAAGTTGAGATCCCGTCGTTAAGAATCTTGAAGGAGGCAGAATTGGAGGAGGCAGAATGGATCCAAAATCGCTGTGTCCAGCTAGATTTGGTTAATGAGCACAGATTGCAAGCCTTGCATCATACCCAATGCTACCAGAAAAGAGTGGCCCGAGCACATCAAAAGAAGGTCCGGCCCAGAAACTTTGAACCAGGAGACTTAGTTTTCCGTGCCATTCATTTGCCTGATGCATGGGGAAAATTCAGGCCTAACTGGCGTGGACCATTTGTGGTCAAGGAGGCACTGTCTAGAGGAGCAATTATTCTCGAAGGTATGAACCATAGGGAGCAGTCAGAGCCTGTCAATGCTTCCTACTTGAAGAAGTACTACAAGTGACTCCTAGTCAATCCTAAGCCTTGCACCGTGAGCCATGCATTTTCAAGTTTCTTCTTTTCGCCTGCTAATATTTTAAGTTATTGCATCCTAGCATAACATGAATAATCTCCTACATTTTTTCTTTTTGCACAACATTATCATTGCCCGATGAGGAAAATCGGAAGCCCGCCTGTTTAGGACGAGTCCAATCCTCCTCACGTGTTACTACCTTTGAAACTTAGGATGTAAGGGAGAGAATTCAGTGAAATGGACGAAGTGTACAAATTCCCAGGGGACCTACACCTCCAGAGGGAGTAAAAATGTTAGGTCTAGAGAGAGTGCGAGCAATAAAGAAAAATACAGACTCTGGAGCACAAAAGAAAATAAGGAGACAGAAGTAGTAGACAGAAGTTAGCTCCACTGAGTGAGGCATATGGGACGACCCTATCCCTACCATATAACTTGGAGAGGAGTCGAAGCATGCACCTATAGATCCTATAAAGGGACTAGCCACCCCTTTAACACAAACAGAAAGAGTAGCCACCCCCTCAGCTTAGGTGTATATTACCTCCAAGCAGGAATAGGGTAAGTCAGCAAGCCTTTAAGGGAGAAAAAGAAACATGAATCCTTAAAAGAATAGGTGTAGGGCCCCAAGATTTTGGCATGAAGTCCATAATATCTGAAGGAGAGCTACAAATAAACCTAAGTATCTAGGTTAGTGTCACATGAGTCGAGGATAGTTTCACTTCTTACAGCAGGCAATACAGGCTTCCTTGGCACTGAGGGCACCAATATCTATTAATCATGCATTAATCCTGTCTCTGCATCGCACTCTTTGCATATCATCTAGTATCTTAAATCAAGCATATTTGTATATCACTTTGCAAGGCATTTGCTTATATTCCGACCAGGGGCATGTCAGTTGCCTTTTTGAGTCGTAATATGGGCAAATAGGCATTTGACTAGAGGCATGTTAGTCGCTTTTTTAGTTGGAGGAATCTATGACCAGGGGCATGCCAGCTAAATTAGTCTTGGGAGCAGTTTTATGAAAAATGCATGAACAATCACAGGCAAGTCAAGATGACACTGATGCAAGCAAATTTTCATTATGGTCCATCAGTGATACAAAATTTGCTAATCAACACTCGACCTCTTGGAGCTGCCAACCCCTGTGAAGCAAGTACCAGTAGGAGGTATCTCACTTATGGGCCATGTCCTTCTTATTTCAGCTTCATATTCCACTGTACAACCAGAGCCCTCAGTAATGGCAAGGTTGGAGGATTTAATACCAGCACGCATCATGCGGGCCAACTCTGAGGTTGTTACATTGGAGCCAAGAATATACCTCTTATAACAGTCGGGAATGGGACTTTGCTCAATGGAGTCCTGGCAGAAGCCGAATTGGCGAAGAACTCGTACAGGGTAATATTCCACACAGCCTGTAAGCCCGGGAAGAACCACTAGCCGCATGTCCCCATCATTAAAAAAGGCAGTAAAAGTCCTTGAGGCCGAGGATATAATGCACCATACTACCGTATCCTCAGTAAGATTCCGCAATCTGCTGCACAGCTCGTGTACACTAGGAAGTGTCCTTGAAAGGTGAATGCGGCTATAAGCTTCAAATGCAAAAGGCTGAGGGCGCAGAACCTTCACTCCCATATGAGCAGCAAACCAAACCTGACAAAACGATTTGCATAATTAAATAAGCACAGCAGAGTTCTAAAATAAAATGGCTTACTTACTTGCACCAAAGCGCCACAACCATGGAAGTGTCGGGAGCGTCCCAACGCCCGGTCCAAACCAATATAAATCTCTGCAAGGAGAATGGGAGCAAGATCAATTTGGCGAGTAACCATCGCCCAAGCTATTTCGGCCACCTCAATAGCCACAGTCATCCGGCCATGGCTAAAAATAAGCTCCCCAAGGAAGCGCATCACAAAACCATAAATCCACAGGTTGCCTAAAGAGGAACGGGCGTTGATAATCTCATCAAAATAATCCAGGCGCACTATGGTAGTTGATCTGTCTCTGCAGATAAGGTTCTTTTCACAAACGCTTCTGGTCAAACCAGTCAGTCGGCTCAGAACTGAAGCGTAGTTGTCGTGGCAAGTTAAGACGGGAGGGGACATGAATGGCGACAGGCCGTATATCCGTCTGACCACCTCAAAGTCGAAGTCATTTCTATCTGCCTGAAGCGGAAAATGTGTAAAGCCGACTTCCAAAATCGAGCCACAGCACATAGCAGGTGCCAGTTCACCTCCACTTTAGAATTACTTAATAAGGAGGAGGATATGCCCCAAATCTGCAATTGTTCGCAATCTGCAGCTGTTAAAGCATCAATCCAGCCACGTAGAGCAGCTGAACAATATTTCGGTGTCACCATGGTGGGATAGCTCTATGGACACAAATTTGGGCCAGATATGGCAGGAAAAAAGGCAGAACTTGGCATAAATATGAGGCAAACAGAGTGATCCAATAGAATATGATCTTAATCTAAATGCAAATCAAAAAGTATGCTCAAGAAATTTTGTCTTGTTGTAAATCTGAGATAATGTGGCAAAGGCGAAATCTATATTTAGTTTTTCCTTCTCATAAAGCAAGGCATCAGCAAGGAAAACAGCAAAACATTCACATACCATTGTAATAGAGCAGCC
Organism: Posidonia australis; assembly: GCA_024699735.1. Lineage (NCBI taxonomy): Eukaryota > Viridiplantae > Streptophyta > Magnoliopsida > Alismatales > Posidoniaceae > Posidonia > Posidonia australis. Next base: position 13,959 of record JAMKQA010002702.1, read on the forward strand.
GGAGTCCAGAACAGATCAAAGAAAAATGCTACAAGCAAGCTATGAGGATTTGGGGTTGTTTGCAGAAGGGGCGGCGGTGCATCTCGCTGGGAATGCGAGATTATATAGGAAAGAAGCAAGGGGTCTTAGCAATAAAGGAAAGCAAGGTGACCATTTTTGAGAGGAGCACCAAGGTGGCGCACCAAACAACTGAAAATTTCAGCAGCACTTCCCCTAAAATTTGAACCTCGCCAAATCAGCGCCATTTTCTTGAATCTACACAGGAAATTTCATGCAGCATACAAAAACAATACCCCAAGAGAGGGGCACATTCTAGAATTTGGAGTTGTCATTTTATAAAAGTTCTCAAACAGATTTACAATGTTCCGGTGTTAATACAAGGCTTGACTATAGTAAAAAGATAAAAGATGGCTATTCTTCGTCTGACTCTGCCTCGTCGAACAACGCCTCTTGGAAACTCTTGGCTAAAAGACGGGCACCTCGTCAAGTGATCCGACGCGACCACTGAGCGGCAGCAGTAGCCTGAGAACGGGCAGCAGAACTCTGGACCCTCTGGGAAACTTCAGTGTCTGAACGGTCTTCCTCAGAAGCTTCCATAGTGAATTCCCCACTGCTAGCTGCATTCACCTCATGGGCGGGGAAATCTTGCTGCAATATCAAGATTTGTGTTAGTAGCCTGAATTATCGAGCAAAGAAGCAAGAGCAGCAAAAGCAAAAGAGAGAAATACCCGAATGATGTTGCGCCAACGCAGTTCTTGCAAATTTACAAATATGTCAGGCATATTGTTGAAAATGGCAATTTACAAAAGTAAAGGTCATACCCTCTTCCGTCAGATATCGGCGTAAAAGGCGCCGAATTGTTCTTCAAAGCCCTGTTGAATTATGACAAATATTAGATTTATGTGGATCATATGCATGGAAGTGTTAAGAAAAAATTATAATCAAGTACCTTGGCCCAGTCAAAGGCGTACCACATACCGTGCTGGCTATCCCGCACAGCCTCCTCAAATAGGTACGGCTTCTCAATGTGCCGGTACCAAGCTAGATAATTTGTATAATTAACTTCCTGAAGAACACACCTGTCCTGAGAAGCCATAGCTGCCGCTTGCGACTTCTGGCCACAGAACGAGTTGAGGTCGGGCGGTCCATGTCAGAAGGTGGAAGGGCAGGAATGCAGAACTCATTTAGAAACTGATGCCTCACGCGTCCCGGGAGAAAGTACGCAGATTTCTTCATGCAGTAGAATTTCACCTGCTTGTCCCTCAAAACGTGGCTGGAGTTCAGAGGAACCCAATCAAAGCCATCATATCTAGCAAATGGGCGCAAATGAACCTGTTATAGAAAAGACAAGTATAAGCGATTTAGGCGGTGCAAGCTTAAAAGAATTGAAGGCTACAGCATAAAAAGAAAACTTACATCCTCGAGCTCTACCAGGTCCAGCAGATACCGGTAGGACTCATAACTGTACACCCCTGCAGCAGCCCGATGACCAGGCTCGACCCACTCACAGGGAAGGGGCAGAAGCTCATCACGAAGGCGACCGAAGCTATGCCCCCATGTGATATGCTCCATAATCCAGTACTAGCAATGGAAAGCAGAGGTTAGATATGAACAAAAAGGACATTTATTTTGCAAATAAAGAAAATGAATACTTACAGTCAGCAGAGGATATAGCCCCACATAGGAGCGGCGCCCAAGCTTGACTACATTGTCAAACCCACAGATCAGCCAAGTGTAACTGCGCCAGCCCAGTCATAGTGGTCCAAATGCTCCAGATTGGTTAAGTACGCTAACCAATCAGCATGAATGCAATACGCAGACGAGTCGCAGAAGATCATTGCCAGCTGTAGACACCCCAATTTTGAGGTAACCCAAAGATGAGTATCCTTATGTTGCTTTGGATGTGATCAACCCTTAAACCAAGCCTCAAACCTATTAGCAAGCCAGAGCCCCAATCAGTGAAATCTGTGAGCGGGATTGGCGCACCTTATAGGCGCACCTCATAGGCGCACCTTGTAGGCCCACCAAGCAGGCGCACATCACTGGCTCACCAAGCAGGCGCCTAGACACTTCGCAGGCTGCGGCTGCAGACCTTCCGTCTTCCGGACTGTTACCCTTGCAAACGAATGTGCCAAGGAATATTCGAGGCTTTTCGTTTGCAAGGCCCTTCGTTTCTCATGAGTTACCCTTTGATAGATCCCTATAAATAGAGATCCATAGGCAACCATTTGAAGACACCTTTTTTGGG
>JAMKQA010002703.1:0-23901 GCA_024699735.1 Posidonia australis
CAGTCAGGTTGGCTTTCCACCTAGATGTGGTCACTCCATTGGGGGAACACAGTCTAGTGTGGAAATTTTTGAGACCGGTTGATGTTCGGTTGGGGGACAGGAATTTTCAGGCCAGCTTGATCCTGATGGATATGCAGGATTATGATGTTATCTTGGGAATGGATTGGCTGGCACAGCATTCAGCTGTGATTGATTGCGTTAAGAGAAGAGTTCTGGCAGAGTGTCCAAGTCAAGGCTGGTGTATGGTACAGGGCACAAGACCGGGTGAGCCCAGAAAATTGATTTCCGCTCTCAAGGTCTATCATCATTTGGCGAGAGGTAGTGTGGACTATTTGGCCTGTGTGATGAAACCCCCTGATTCGGCATATCGAAGGGGGGTTTCGGTATACCGAAAACTCCTGTCAGATTTATCAGTCCCTGTCAAATCGGTCGATCGAACCTCTCTGGTCGTCCGAAACCATAACGCAGGGTACCGCCTGGAGCATTTCGGTATGCCGAAACCAATTCGGCATATCGTTTTCTGCTGTTGCAGAAAAATCCCCAGGCTACCGTCACCCTTTTCTTCCCAAAGTGAGAGTAAGGATCGGACCTCCCATACATGCCACAAAAATTTCCAATAAATTATTGGGTGTAGACCTCCAAGTCTACTTCAAAATCCCTCAATCCGATCATAAAACCACTAAGCATGCTGTTCTGACAAAAATCACAAAGGCATCAAGTCCAAACACAATCACTGTAGCATGCTTCAAGAATACCCACGAAAATCATACAAAACACCCACGAATCAACATAATCACAATATTCTTCTCATTCCCAACATATTCCTCATTTTTGCATGATTTTCCATGATTTTCCTCTAAACCCAACATGCCTCAATCGAGGAAGGAAACAGAAGGGGGAACACGTACTTGGCACCGGTGAGCTCCACGCGTGCTCGACGTGCTCCGATGAGGCTTGATGCAAGCTCTCCTCAGCTCGCACAACCTCCTCTGGGCACGAAGTTCCTCTTGCACGTAACTCACCCCAGACTTTCCTTCCCACGGCCTGCCGTTCCCCAGCATAGCCACTACGTCTCCTCTTAACACCCCCGACGCCTGCCATCCTGGAATCCCGCTGGCGTCCACCAGCTACGTGTAGCTCTGGACGGAGGGGACGGAACGAGCAGCCTTCTCCCCCCTGTTAGGTTTCACGAGATCCGGAGAAGCGGGTGCGGGTCACGGGCATCGTTCGCTCTCCTCACATGGGAGTTGGGCTCCTTTGACCAAGACCAACCCCAAGCTCAAGTGGGTTCACCACAAACACGGGTCCCAATGCAGAATAGACCCACAAGCCAAAGAAAACACACCACAGGGGAGAAACCAGGGGCACAAATCACAGAAGGAGTCCACAGCCAACAAACACAAACTGGATTTACCATTAATAAACCATACGCAAATAATTACAAGAAATTCTATGGTTTATATTAAATGGAAAAGCCAAGCACAGATGTTATAGTGATCCATTTAGATTATCCAACACAAGCTACAAAACAAAACTAGAATAAATTGCCAAAAAACAACACAAATCTAGCATAATAATCATGCAAACCAAAAACCAATACAAACCAACACATGGGTTCTCACATGGAAACCGAAATTACAGAAAATACAATGCATCCACTCATTATGATGTGTAATAAGAAATTTATTTTAAAACCAAAATCCTAAACTTGAGATTTGCTACTAAAACACACCACTAAAATAGACATCTCAATTATTGATGTCAGAAAATCATAACTATTAAAAACCTCGATGTACAAAACTATATTAACGTGCATCCCATACCATAACACTAGAACCTTAAAGAACATACATTTTATCTCGATACGATAAAATCACGACAATACAATTTACTATTGCTTAATAAGCATAAATTCTTTAAAATATACTTTTTAAAATTATTTTTTTCTTTTTTGAGCCAAGATGAAATGTATATTTGAAATATCGTTATGTATACTTAAAATGACATCTTTCTGTTAAATCAAGTTTAAAACCACTACAAATTCACATATCAAAAACTATTGTCTCCTCAAGATCTGAGTTTGAAATCTTGAATTAGAAATTAGAAAATTTTCAATCACAACTCGTACATATAGTACAAAAACTTGCCGAGTTACTTGGACCCAAGCAACCAATATTAGCCATAATTAACTGTTAAGATACATTGTACTATCACGAACCTGTCACCCTGTGTAGGAGCTCTTCTGTCTTGGGTTCTTACTTTAAGAATCCTTGTCTACAGAAGGACCGCATGCACAGGGTCTACTCATCTTGCTTTCGACCCTCAAAGGGTATCATTTGTTCCTAACTCGTTGGTTAGATTGTGTAGCCTTCTCGGTCTTGACCTTATCTTTGGTCTTTTGGTCTGTAGACCTTTAGTTAAGGTTTTTTAGTCTTTTAAAATCATGGAACCTTAACTTTGGACATGCATATTAATTATCTCTAGTCCGTTAGTGCGATCTTACGGTCTGTTTGGTTTCTTGAAAACTATGGGAACTTCATCCTAGACAAGTAGCTTATGACCATTTATGGGTATCAGTCGTCCTTAGTCTGTGACTAGATGCTTTAACCTCTTAGTTCCATAAAATCATGAAAAACATTTTTCCAAAAATTTTGTAGATTTTATACATTTCTTTCCAAGTACTTCTTGGAAAATCATTTTGAAAATCATTCAAAATTAACTCAAAACATTATGCAAAATTCTATTTAAAACACTACATCAAGGCACTTCACAAAACCATCACAAAACCATAAAATTAGTATGTAGTTCACTGAACTATAGAAACGTGCAGCCTCCTCACACCCTTAACGTGCACTGGGGATATGTGCAGGTGACTCGTGTGTCCAATATACGCAGCTCATCTGCATCTTAGGCGTTAGAATAGGGCAGTTAGGATATTATTACCTGTAACCAACCATAAAATCCGCTACAAACACCCAAAAATCATGTACAGTATATCAAAATGAAGATAAGTAAGTTATCTTCTATATACAATGGAAATCACAAGAATTCGATATTTATAGTTCAAGATATTGACTGATAATGGCAATATGCGCACACAGGGAACCATATTACTGTAAATTTGATAAACACTGTAAGATAGAAAGGTTCAAGTGTATGTTGTATTAGCATAAAGACATTACATATATATAAGGTTGGGTATATAAGTGGATATCCGTTTACTTTATTACGTGACTTAACACATAACATCCTGATAAACTCAACACTCCTCAAGCTGGAGCATATATATTTTTCGTGTCCAACTTATTACAAAGAAACTCATTAGTTTTAACATTAAGTCTCAGTGAAGATATTTGCAAGTTGATCAGATGATTTTGTATATGGAGTAGCAATAATCCCATTCATAATCTTCTCTTTAACATAATGACAATCTACCTTTATATGCTTGGTACGTTCATAAAAGGTAGGATTATTAGCAATGTAGATGGCCACTTGATTATCACAATTCATAGGCATAGGTACAATTAAAAGATCTAGATCTGTCAGAAGAGAGCAAAGTCACATCATCTCACAAGCCATTTGAGCCATAGATCTATATTCAAATTCAACATTAGTTCGACAATACTAGATCGAGATACGACCTGCTTTTTATTGCGCTACGTGATCAGATTTCCTCCAACATAGATACAATATCCATAAGTAGAGTTTCTATCTTCTCTGTCACCACATAGCTAGAATCTGAATAGGCTTCAATGAGTAGATGGCCATTTTTGTTATAAACCAGTCCTTTTCCAAGAATCTTCTTAATATAAGTCAATACTCGTATGACTTCTAGTTAATGTACTGTCCTTGGTTCCTGTATAAATTGGCTAAGAATCCCAACAATATATGTAATATCTAGCCGTGTTACAGTCATAAATTAATTTTCCAACAAACTACTTGTACCTGCCAACATCCTATAACAGTGGTGAGGAGCTATCTCAAAGGTTTAGACTCTGATCAAATGGAGCTTTTTCTGGCTTACACTCTAAGGGACTTGTTTCCTACAATAAATCTAGTACATATTTCCTTTGTGATAATGTCATTCTGTCTCTAGTATAAGTAAATTCAATGTCCAAGAAATACTTGTGTTTGTCTTTGTCTTTGGTTACAAAGTGTTTTTGTAAATGATCTTTTGTTGTCCGGATTCTTGTATGATCACTACCAGTTACCAGAATATCATCCACATACACAGTTAGTATCACTCAACCACTATCTGTCCATCTGTAAAACACAGAATGATCTACAACATAACGTCGGAAACCACAAGTAGTAACAATACTGTTGAATTTCTCAAATCAGGTTTGTAGATTTTGTTTAAGTCCATAAATAGCTTTCCTACTAATAGGTGTATCTGATTCTCCTCCTGAGCAACATACCCTAGAGGTTGTTTCATATGCATCTGGTCCATAAGATCACCATATAGGAAAGCATTTTGGACATCATGTTGATAGATTTTCCTTGATTTGTTGATAGCAATGGAAACAATAACTCTGATGGAATTCAACCGAGCAACAGGAGAAAATGTCTCAAAGTAATCAATGTCATACTCCTGTGTAAAGTTTCGTGCTACTAAGCGAGCTTTGTACCTGTCTACCATACCATTATGTTTGTATTTAATGGCGAACACTCATCTACAAGTAACAACAATTGTGCCTTCTTGTCTAGGCACTAATGTCCCTGTCCCACGAGACACTAGTGCATCCATTTCATCATCCATTGTCGCTTTTCACTGAGGTAGTAAAAAGACCTTTTGGTGGTTCTTGGGAATCAATTCAAAAGTAATAGACAAAGTAAACGACGAAAAGTAGGGTGAAGGCGATCATAACTAACAAAATGAGAAATATGATGGACCGTAGAGACACGTGTAACTTTTCAAATAGTAATAGACAAGTGAAGGCCTGTTGATGGTAGATCTACAGACGGTAAAAAGGATGTGGTTGTGAGGGGGCATGACCGTCGTTGATATTTTTGTAAAGTCTTTGACACTTCTTTGCCTGTAGTAGGAGCATCATTGACATTAATACGACTTGAGTCAATAATGCAAGGTAACGGTATTCTATCAGGAAAAGATGGATCACTAGTAAAGAAGCACTGATTTTCATAAAAGGTAACATCAACAGAAACTATGTACTTCCTGTTAACAGGAATATAACAACAAGAAACACGTTGAGTATGAGAATATTTCAAGAACACACATCGAATAGACTTTGGAGCAAGTTTATCCAGATTTAGGGTCAAATTCTGGATAAATGCAATATAACCATAAACTTAAGGATTAAGTAGAAAAATATCTATATCAGGATGTAGTTTCTTAAGGAGAATTTCCCTTCAAGTGGAGTAGAAGGCATATGATTGATGGGATAAGAAACTATTAAAATGACATCAGACTATAGATACTTGAAAATTTGCATTTCAATATCAAGAATATGGCGATGCTTGCGTACTGCTATACTATTTTGCTGTGATGTATGAGGATAGGAAGTCTCCTAGATAACACCATGAGATTTGCAATAAATGCACAAACTTGCTTGAATAAATTCTAATGCATTAGCAGTACAAAGAATTTTTGAACAAATAGAATATTGATTTATTATTTTCATGAAAAACTTTTTGATAGTATTAAGAACATTGATTCTATCTTTCAACAAATAAACCCATGATACTCGTAAAAAATCTTTAATAAAGACAATATAATATCGATAACTAGACACAAAAGGTGTTCTGACTGCCACACATCACAATGAATCAACTCAAACGAACTCTGACTTCTAACTAAACTAAGACGACAAAAGGTAGCATAATAATGCTTATCTAACTCACATGACTCACATTGAAAAGAAGAAATAGACATCTATGGAGGAATTTGTTGTAGTTTACAATGAGAAGGATGACTCAAGCGGTAATGTCAAATAATAGACTGATCTGCAGTGGAAGTTAATGATCTAAGGCTTCGAGGTATCTCATCTTTGACAAGTAGACTCCTTGACCTTTATCACGCTTCAAACCAATCTTCATTCTTGTCATCAATAGGTTTTGAAAGGTACAGTGAAAAGAGAAGAATGTTATAAAGCAATTAAGTTGTTTGATAATGGAACTAATTGACAAAGGTTAACTTAGAATTCAGGTACATAAAGAACTTTATATAATGTCATCTGAGATGTAGCATGAATTGTGCCTTGTCTAGACATACGACAAGTGCTACCATCTGTAATGGAAACTGATTTAATGTAGACTAACTGGGATAAGTGAGAATAAAAGTCACGACTACCTGTCATATGAGAGGATGTCTCTGAATTAATAATCCAACAATTGTCCCTAGAAACAAATAGACTAAAGTACTTGACATGAAAGTAGTAGTATGCGATACCATAGCTGTAGAAGATTGAGTCTCTCTATACTAAAGAAACTGGACATATTCCTCTAGAGAGAATGTTATTGGAGATGCACTAACAGTAGGAATAACGGAAGAAGTATCCTGTACTTCTGTAGAAACTTGTGTCCAATTGGATTTCCTAAACGTCTTCCAGCAACGATAAGATCTGTGGTTAGTGTGGCCACAATGTTCACATGAAGTACGACCTCTGTTATCAGTTCATCCTTGACCTCTTCCTTTACTAGAACTGTGACCACAACTACGACTACGAGTGGCTGCTATAGCTTTATGATTGCATTCAGGCGTGGGTGTATCAGTAGAGATGCGAAGAACCTGAGTAAAGGTACTCTCTAGACTAGGAGTAAGATTTGAACCAATAACCTGACTTCGGACTTGAGACGAAAGTTCGAAAGTCAGACCAGATAGGTATGTAGTAACTGCAAATTTCTCACGATATCGATGCATTGTAGTGAAAAGTAGCACTCCTATACTGAATGGTCACCCATTTTCAAGGTAAAAATCTACTTATACATCTCAAAAATTCTATAGATATTTTGCTCATATCGCTACGTCTTCTTTAGAGTATCTCAGATTTTCTTCACAGGACGTAGAAGTATCACCCTGCGAGCAATCGAAGATTTCATACTGTTCACCATCCATGAGACCACTATCCTTCACATCAGGTGGAGGTTAAGTGAGGTGTTTAAGTTTCTGGTGAGGAGCCAAAAAGGTTTCAAAACTCTGTGTCCATATCAAGTAGTTCTTTCCATTAAGTTTTTTAAAGGCCATTATGTATACACAAATCAAATCTGATTGTAGTTATTTGAAAGGTTAAAATGATGCAAAAAATACTCCAAAATGATTGCACAAACCAGTGGTTAGGTGGAAGACAATAATCACCCTTAGTAGTAGTAGATAATGATAGAAACAGTCCTCTTCATGAATTGTGTAGTAGCATCAATTACGATTTACGATCGGGAGTAGTTAGAAGTACTTTTTGAGGCCTGACTTACATGCGTGATGGAGAGACGTGACAACGGAGGCCACTAGAGATAGAAGGGATCAAAAATCCCTTAACAGCAACCAAACAGACCAGGAATAGGTCTGTCGGCACTGAAGCAGGCTTGAGAAGGCTTGTTGGCGATGGAATAGGGTCGTCGAAGGCTTGTTAGCAGTGGAAAAGAGCTGTTGGAGGCTTGTTGACGGCAGAACCAGGCCTGATGGCCCCTGCAGATGATGGAGAGGGCGGAGGAAGGAGCTGAGGGCATCGAAAGAAAAAAAAAGAGATCAGTGGTTGTTGACGGCACTAGAGGTGATCGGAGGAGAGCTTGCCGGCATTGGAGGTGGTCAGAAATGGAGAAGAAGGAGGTGGTCGATGGTTAGGATTTCTCTTAGAGCTTTGATACCATGTAAGATGGAGAGGATCAAGTGTATGTTGTATTAGGGCAAAGATAATATACATATATAGGGTTTAATATATAAATGGATATCCGTTTATCCTATTACATGTCTCAACACATAATATGTTAATAAGTTCAACAAACACAACTACAACTTTTATTTAATCATGGAAAAATTATTAAAAAAATACTATACATCATGCACAAGTTTCAATCAATGGGCTACAACAAATACAATTCAAATCTCATCATAATCGCCTCAATAAGTAATATAAGCATATAATCCATTTGCTCTCAAAATAGTTACAAGAAAATTGCTATTGAAATCATTGGATTTAGAGTCCAAAAAGTTCATGCCATACATTGTTTTAAAGGTCTCGAAATTATCTTTTTAATGCTTACTAAAACACTAGAATTAGATATCAATATCCTAAGATATAATTAAATGAAGGTAATAAGGTCAAAACTATGACAACTTTTCCCAAATGTTGTTACTGATTTTAATGGATTTGGAGTCCAAAATTCAACCGTAAAAATTCACGTCATATATCATTAGAAAGATTTCGAAATTATCTTTTCAACACATATTTAAATACTAAAATCTTATATCAAAATCTTAACATATCATTAAAACAAACCATACATGCCATTTCTATGAATAGTAAGCTGCAAATATTCATTTCCATAAAATCATGATTTTGTTAGCAAAAGTCCTAAAAAGTGCTGTAAATGCTCCACACAACAAGATCATCTAGTAAAGAGTGTACCTGTAGTCCATTGCAAGGAACCCAATCACATCAAACCTTAATCAGCCCTACTCCATTGCAACCACCAGTAGCTCCCTCTGTTGAAGCTTGAGTTCCGTCATTCTCACCTCTCTCGAGCACAACCACTCGACCTAAGTACACAACAACTCAAAATCACAAAGAAAAGCCATACATCAAATACTCGTAGTGATAAAGAAGATAGGAAAATCTAAAAACTCAACCATTATACGAGCTCGACTCACCACTGACCAAAACCTCCTTTGCGATGTCCATAGCAACAACAATAGCAACTCACATCATACGGTAACACGGAAGCTCATGGCTGTAGTGGCAGCACTGCCCTTCTCTCTCTCTACTCTCACTCTCCTCTTTCTTGACTTCTCTTCTCTCTCTTTCTCGCTTTTGTAGCCCTTCTCTCTCTCAGCACCACTCTCTGCTCTTCTTCTTGTTTGATTCTCCTTCTCCCTTTTCCTTTCCTCTTAGTCGGCAATAGCACCCATTGCCTCCTTTCTCTGTCTCCTTTTTTTCCCCAAAAGTAATTATTGGTCCTCTCCTTCTCCTTCCCTTTTTTTTTTCTTTTCTTTCTTTATTTTCTTCTCCTATGCATGAGTGTGTTGCGTGTGTAAGAAGGGTGCAACCCTCTCCTTCCCTTATGTAGCCTCGAACTTAAGCCACGCGAGGGGAGAGGCATTGGCATGTTGGACAAACACCACACTCACTTGACAATCACACATAACACTTGTTTCAGCAATTAAATAACATGAGGCAAGTGTGGTACACACACACCCTCCATCGACAACCCAAAACGGCAATCACACACCACTCGTATAATTCCACGAAGCTTTCTTGTGCAAGAAACCAAATGATCATTATGAGATGTCTCCAATATAATCCTTCTAATAATTAATAAAATCCAATAGGACCAATATCATTAATCACCAAGCATAATAAAGGCTTCTACTCAAAATATCCTCGAATTCATCACAACTATCATTTCAAAGCCAAGTGGGATGACTCAATCCCAAAACCACTGCTCACAACATCCCACATTGTGCTAAGAAAACCTGCTAGGAACCTATGCCTGTAATGCACATTGGGAACCTGTGTCCATAACACGCACCTCAGACATGCACATAACCTAAAAATACAAGCAAAGGTCATGAATGTGACACTAGGCCTCCAATTATTGAGAAGCTTGAGTAATGTCTAGTGGGATTGAAAGGGAGACTTCTCTCTTTTGGGGGGTCACTTAAGTTTGATTTCCTTGGTGCTTTCTTTAGGATATTGGTCTTTGTGGCAAAGAAATAAGAGAGTATCCTACGAAGTTTTCTTTGGTTGGGTGATCGCAATTCTTTTACGGGCTTTCCTTTGATTACATGGCACAATATCTGGACTAAGGGTGGCCTGGGCATTTACAACTTCCAAACCTTAAAACTTGGCTTTCCTTGGGAAGTAGATTTGGCATCTTGGTAGGGTTTCCCATGATATGGTTTCCTTTCTACTTCTTTAGTGGAAGGTGATTGTTGGGAAATGGTACAGGATCATGTTGTGGGGAAGGTGGGGCATCATCTTAGGAGGGTTTCTTCGGTTTAGGAGGGGATTCTAGAGGCTAAAAGTGTGATGGGTGTGGCATTAGTCTTCGTGCAGGGTGAGGAAATTGGGTTCGGTTCTGAGATTACCAATGGGTTGATTTCATGCCTTCGAGACTACATTTTTTAGTTTTGTTTCGGTTTTCTATATAGCCTTCTGCTAGTATAACAGAGTGCGTTGTGAGATATGAGAATAAGGTTGTGTGGGACTTGCGATTTAGAAGGGATGTCACGAATGAGGAAGCCTTGGATCTTGTTGTGCTGTTTGCCTTGTTGGAGAATGTGAGCTCCAATTGTCTCTCTATAGCCTCTGACTCTTGCATTTGCTTGTTGGTCAATGATGGGGATTTCTCAATTGCATCATTCTTCTCGATCATGATGAGGGAGGTGTCTGTTTGGGTTGTTATAAATGGATTTGGAGTAATTGTGTGCTGCAGAGGATTTAATGCTTTGCTTTGATTGAGGTAGCATTGTACAGACATGAATCTCACCCTACTAGCAGATGTATGCTTTGTGGTGTAGCCATTGAGGACCTCCGACACTTTCCTTGGGACTGTGGGACCATCTATGGGTGGTGGCTCACCTTTGCTTAGGGAAGTTTTTTTTTGACTAGTTCAGTGGCGACTCAATGGGGACCTTTTAGGAGCTGTGGAGCCAGAGTGGGAGGTGGATGGGGAGACGGAGGAGGGTCTGGTTTGCTTTGCCTCTTGCAGTTTGGTGGATTAGGTGGATTGAGTGATATCATTGAATCTTCAGGTGGAAATGTTTGCTGGGATTTAATCTTTGTGACAGATTTGTATTGTCAGTCTTGGAGTGGTGGCCTGGTGCGACTGGTTTCATGTTCTTTTACATTGTTAGCCTAAAACTCTTGGGCCTTTCTTTTTGTTTTTTCTGGCTTTTCTACTTGATGAGTCTTTTATATTTTGTTTTTCAAATGATTTTCAATAAAAAAATTTCATTACTGCTCACACAAAAAAAAAAAACTGCAAACCAGATTAATTTTACTTGACTGAATTCTGAAATTTCATGTTTCCAAACTGTAGAAACTTAAGCAAATCTCACAACCAAATACTCATAAATGAAATTTCCCTCTTCCTGTTAATCATGAAATATACCAGTAGTAGTCTGCTGGATACACCAGAAATTGATGTGGATAAGGTCAAAATCAATCCATGCTCCCATAGTGTTCCATTTGATCTGTGCAGCTGACCTTGTGGCAAATTTAGGCTGTCACCTAAGTGTCAATGATGTCGTTGACTCAAGCCAGCCTTCCCATTTTCATTGTCAAAGTGGTACAACAAAAAAAAACAAAGTAAGATGATATATTGATTCACTTTCATTGTCCTTCCAAGAATTATCAATCACCTGTGCCTGGGAGTACACTGCACTTGCTCACTTGACCCTATCATTAATGGTTGGTAACATTACCTTTTCGTATGCATTGCAAACAGTGATTTTGAGCATCCCACCGTTCTCTGGAAAGTCCCAAATAATCCAGCACAAACTACAACCATCTCAACTCATTGTTTTATGATCTTTAGAAGTTAAGCTTTCTATTTCTTTCAAAACTGGAGGGGATTAAGGGGGACACACCAGATTAATTGAAACATGGGATTTTTTTGACATTGAAGCAAAGCATGAGGTCATAGGTAAACTACTCCTATATCATAGTTGTCAAAACCTGTTGTCATATTTTACTGGATGTTGTAAAATTTTTAATGCTATCTATTTAGGATGCTGGTAACTGTAATTCCTGCCCTTAAAAAACAAGCAATATTACTTGTAGTTGTGGATTGAAAATGCATTACGGAATTACTGAAACTTAGAGAATGGTTTTACATAATTTCACGTCATTATAAAACAAGCTATATCATTTTGTAGTTGTGGATTGAAAATGCATTACTGAATTACTGAACCTCGGATAGAGAATGGTTTTACATGTTTGATGTTGTGATTCGTATATTCCAATTGTGCAGTCTGCCATGGAACACCAAGTACAGGTGATACTATATACTCTTCTGATGTCAGAGAGGTCCGTTTAACTCGACTACGTATCATTGCTTTTGTATCTCCTTTGTTTTTTTGTATGACATTTTTAAACTATGTGCCAAGAAACTACTCTGCTGTAGACTATTCTGTGTTCAATTTCTTCTTACATGAATTTTCTTTTCTTCCAGATATCTAAAAGGTGATATTGATTCAGGTCTTCTCTATTATCTTCACACTGATCACACAATGGTAAAATCAGAATGGTTAAATGCCCACAGCCTGATATTCCTTTTTTAGTTGAATCTAAATAACAGTTCTATATCATAGGGTGTCAAAGTTCAGAGATCTGATTTGGTTGGAATAATTATGCAAAGAAATGATCTAGCAACAGGTTTATTAAAAGCATGTACTACACAAGTTTTGCCTTCCATGCTACAGGTATCCATGTTACAATGTAGATATGTTTTTTGTGAAAAATATCTGCTTTTCTATCTTTAGCATTTTATTGCAGAACCCAACCATTTGCAAAGGTTGTCGCCATCTTAACATCTGCACAGTCTATCATGAGGTAAAATAATGTTGTACCTGAGTACTTCCTTAGTGTTCTTGCAAACCCACAGATGCCCATACTTAAACACCAAAAGCTTGTAATCTTCTTTCCTTTCAACAATGCTGAAAATGTAAACACATTGATTTGACATCTCAATAAATGCAAATGATGTTACTACTGCAGTCTTTAATACTAGATTTTTAAAATAATTGTATGTCATATTCTTAGGAAGTTTTTAGCTGAATCTGATTTTTCTAATATTCTATGTTCAATCCTAATTTGAATCATAATAATGCTCAGTAGTGAACCTACTTCGTGGTAATAGTTTGTTTTTGTATCTCACCATGGTTGTTTGACAAGTCAATTTTAAAAGGTTTTGTTGCCCTCTTGACACCTAGAATTTAGCCTTATATAGCTTAGAGAAAAATGTGAAATGGACCAAAATAAGACTAGCACCTACCATCATTAAAACTTCAACTTAAGCATTTTATGCCCAATTGATGTGTCTTAAGGTTGCTATAAGTCACTTGGTTCTCAAATGTTATAATTGGTAGTAGAGCATGTATTGGCCCAAATTGTGGGAACTGTATGTTTACTCTCAAAGGAGTTAAGACTCTGATGAGGACATTAGGTGTTCAAGGGGGAGCGATTGTAACTACAAAGATGATGAAGACTTTTTTGTCAGAGGAGACCCCAAATCTAGCTGGACATTATTTAGAGAAAAGAATTAAGTGAAATAATGACAATGACCTACTACAACTTCAACTTAAGCATTTTAGTCCTACTTGGTAGGTACGATTACATGATAACACATGCAATGAGAAAAATACCAAAAAAATACCCATAAATGTGTCGCCAAGGAGACTAGAACTTGGTTGGGTTGCTGGACTTTGGTATCATGTTAATCTACTACACTAAAACCAATTGGTGTTAATGAGTGCATGATTTATTATATTTAACAGTTACGGGCTAGTTGGAGGGGATGTTACAGACCTCTTGGATTATTATTACCTGCAAGTGTTCCGTTTTTGTCTAAGTTTGCTAAGAAATGTATTTTAGTATTTTTTCCCCAGTTGCTATTTGTTATTTTCATATGAAGTTCTGTTGTCGGCTTTAGTTGAATCCTTTTTTGCCCTCAATTTTCACATCGAGATTTTGCTTACTGGTTTTCTTGTCAAGTTGCAGCAAAATACTTAGTTTCTAGTTTCCAATATAAGTGGGTGTGCATCAGTTTTTCTTTAATGAACATCAGTTCCACATTCATATAATTCTATTTCTTTCAAATGCTTGAATTTATTGAAGTTTGGACTTTCCAGGCTCAAGGAGGATGTGCTGTGAGCAGTGGGTTGGGTGATATGTTTGATTCTCATGTTAAGCACCTAACATTAGCTCATTGTAGATTTTTACTACATTGGGATCGATTGATTGACTTGGAAGCCAAAGCAACATTGGTGAGTAAATTTTTCTCTGAGTTTCTTGGCAAAATAAAGAAACAATTGAAAAAAATATTTGTGAAGTTAAAAGGGCACCTGGCTCATTGTTTTTTGGCTGTCTTTAATTTCAGGTTGCAAGAAAAGAATTGTTGTGTATAAACAATTCTACAAAGGCACAAAATACAAATAACCTTTATTCCCTTGTTTTGGACAGTACAAATGAGTTTTTTGTAAACAAATTTCCCAAAAATGGTCGATTTAATTACCAGTTTGTACGTCAAGAATTGCCTTGTCAGGATGCCACCGTGGATGTACATAAAGTGATTGGAAGACCTACACCAGCCAATCTGGACTGCGCTCTTAGGTGCGGAGATTATGTGGTATGCATTATATTTTACCAGCTATCTAAATGCATCATTGTTTTTACATCTTCACTCTGCAGATACGACTGTTATGTATAATGATATGAACTTTTCTTTGTTTGGAACATATATCCTGTTATTTTCCTTCAAAGAAATGTGTTTGTTGCAGGTTAAACAGGAAGTCAGGAATTTTAATATCTCTAAAATCTAATCTTCACTGTTAACAATTGATTATGTGGTCCTTTTTAGGATGGATAATTCTATCAGGGTTAGAACCTGAAAGACCCAATTTTTTTGAAGCCTTGCCAAACATGCGCCTCTTGTTGGTAATATGACGGGAATGCTGAAGCGAGCATTATTTTTTGTTATTCTTATTTTCCTTCTATTAGAGGATAATGAAAATCTATAGTGTCACTAAAGATATGTGTGTGTGTACACACACTTTATGCCAAGGCTATATCGATATCCAATAATCCATATAACTACTAATAATTTATTATCTAACTTAACATTCTCCCTTAAGATGGAACATATATATTTGTCATACTCAGTTTATTACAAAGGGCCTAAACAACACCTAAGGCGAGGCTCTTGGTGAAGATATCAGCATGTTAATTTGAGGATGATATATATAGAGTTGTCTCTTACATAATGATAGTCAACTTCAATATGTTTTGTCCTTTAATAGAAAACAAGATTATTGGTAATAAATATAGCTTCCTGGTTATCACAAGATATAGGTATAAGAGTTTGTATTGGTACACTTACCTTTGTCAGAAGAGACTTAAGCCAAACCATTTCACAAGTAGTCTTTGCCATAGATTTATATTTAGTCAGTGCACTTGACTTGAATATCACATTCTGTTTCTTGTCTCTCTATGTAACTAGATTTATCTCAATATAGGTGCAATAACCAGATTTATATTTTCTATCCCTCTTGTCTCTTGCATAACTAGAATTAGAATAGGTTTCAATTCTAAGATATCCATGCTTTTGGTAAATGAGAGCTTTTCTTGGTATACCCTTAATGTAGGTAATACATGTAGTGTCCCTTTATAATGTGTCATCCTAGGTTCATACTTGAACTTCCTAAGAAGTTCAACTACATGTAAAATATGTGGATGAGTGACTCTCAAGTAAATCAGCTTCTTAATGAGCCTCCTATATCATCTAACATCTTCAAATAATTCAGGAGAACTATTCCATAAATTAGGATTTTGTTCAGTAGGGGTGTTTTCTGGTTTACAACCTAAGAGTCTCGTCTTTTGGAAAAGATCAAGAACATATTCCCTCTATAGTAGCACTATCTTGTTTTTATTATTAGCGAATTCTATACTAAGGAAGTATTTAAACTTATTCATATCCTTTGTAACAAAATGTTTCCTATTGTGTCTCTTGCTAAACATAGAATGATCAGCTGTACATTTGTAAAAACATATCGCCATAATAATACTACTGGACATGTTAAACCATGTTCTGGGGTTCTGTTTGATACTACAATTGCTTTTCTGAGATGACAAATAATATCCTTGTTACGTTCCACATTTTCCACGATAATTTAAAACAAATTAAATTACGGGAAAATTAAAGCCAAACAATAAATATCTAACTACCAAGAACCTGTGTGTGCGGCTAGGAGACACCAGACTATATGCACTACGTTAAACATCTGCATGTCTGCACTTACAAACCAAAAACATGAGGAAAAATGTTTGAGTGATAAAAGTCACTTAATACGTATCCAAGGCAAACCATGGAAAACAAAGTTATAATCAATTTTCCTTTTAAATTCATTTGGCAAATCATTTTCTCAAAACCTCACAAACTAGGCTTACACCGGTTAAAACTACAATCGGAGTTCTACTAGTCTAAAACCACAAACAAAAGTCCTCAATGGCCAAAGCCACATATAATGAGTCGAGAAGCTCGGTGCTAGGAAACCTAACTCTGGCCACACGTAGCCCACCGAGGAGCGACCATGGCGTTCTGCACTGCCATGGTGAAGCCATCTTGTGTAGGAGAGATCACCGTCCCACGATTCTTGCTACCTGGAGAACCCTTACAAAGCCAACCCTTCCCTGGAAAGGTTGTCCTGTCTCTCAGGACGCTACCAATTACGGGGCAGGTGTCTTACCCACACTAGCCACCACAAGGTACGTTTTTTTACGATATCCTTCACACACGGTGCTCCGGAGGAAGTGTCATACCTCCACACCCGACGACACCTGAGTCTCAGTGCTCACAACGACAGCAGGAGTATCATATTTCCCAGTCATACCACAAGACACGTCAACCTGAGGACTGCAACCCTATCTTTGAGACGACAGTCAAGGAGTCTCATACCTTCAGGATCAGACGCCCCTCAGTCTCAGGTATCTCGGCCCCCGACCTCAACCAGGGAGTCGTGTCTGACCACTTGAGAATGACGTGACATTCCCTAGCCTCGACGACACGGTCCCATACTGTCTCAACATTCACACAAAATCAGGAAAACATTTTCCAAAATAGGCCAACTATTTCCTTGAAATCTATTTCCAAAATCATTTTCATAACTTTGAAAATTCTTCCAAAACCTTAGCAAAATGGCGCATCAGGTGTCCTAGGAGACCACCACTGACGACTCATAGTCCCTCTCAATGGAACAAAACACAGCAATCAAGAAAGTCCTCGGGTAACACATTTCATAAACATATTTGGGCCCTGATCTGATATGTCGGAAATTAGGTTCGATATGTCGAAATCCACTGATTCGGTGTGTCGTTCTGGCTTTGGTATGTCGAAATCCACTGGATCGGTCGACTGGGGTGATTCGACAAGTTGAATCGACTAATAGACCAAACTGACAGAAAAATGGTATACCGTACGAAATCGGTATACCGAAATTCACTGATTTGATATACCATTTTTACTTCGGTATGTCGAATTCTGCGATTCCAGAAAACAACTCAAAACCCTATAGTCCGAAATCGTCCCAATTGGGACCTCCGATTGGATCTCTTAAACAAATACCAAAATTTTTACATAAAACGTAAGATGTAGACCCTTGAGTCTACTTTAAATCTCAACAAACAAAACTAAAATCCATTCATCTTGCATAAAGATATAAAATCACAAAGACAGAAGGGTCAAAATGACCCAAAACGCAACCACCGGCATAAATGCCCATAAATCTACCATAAATACACATAAAATCATAATAAATTTTAGGAATGTAAATTTACCTAGATTTTATGCGATCTTATCAATTTCTACCATTTTCATGTTCTCTAATACAAGAGGTGGACATGCGTACCTGAGAATGCGCTCCGGTAATTCTCCGGTCGACTCCGACGACCATGACACAACCATGGCTTTGGGAGTACTCCACGCAAGCTCTGCACACCATCACGGGCCACCGCACACTGTTGCCAGCCTTCAAACACACCAAACAGAGAGGAGGTCGTGGGGAGGAGAGAAACAGGGGAGGGAGAGTGAGAGAGAAAGAAAGAAAGAGAGAGACGGGGGAATGGGGAGGTGAGTGGAGGGAGAGAGAGAATGAATGGGAGAAGGAGAGAAAGAAGGTGTGTTCAGGACGAAGAGAGGTGCGGGGGGAAGAGGAGGCTTGGGTCGTGTATGAAGGAGGCCTTCGACTTAAAAAGCCTCGTAGGAGTAGGTGGCTGTGTGCATGCAACCAATCAGCCACGCACACAGTAACACTCCCTCAATTACCAGCCTCGTCAGCCACCGTAAGCACCTAACCACCCACCACAACTACAAGGCCAACTGCAAGCCTCAACCTTCGGCCCACGAACGTGGACCCCACACCTGGGTCCCACGTGGACCCACACCTGAGTCCTGCACGCATAGTGCCACAACGCATAGTGTCAACCACGCACAGGGACTCATAAATAGAAGCCGGCCCACGAGGCTAAAGCTCAAAAGCACAAAATCACACAACGGATCTCGGAACAGTAACACCCGTCCAGGAATAAATTCATAAAATGTAAATAATTACAAAATAAATTTTACGAGTGTTACAATCCTCCACTTGAGCAATAAAGTCTAATGGTTGTTGCACCAGAACATGGTCTGTAAGATCATATTAGAGGGCGTTTTTGACATCAAGTTATATTATCTAAGACAAATTTATAACAATGGAAAGCTATATACAAATGAAATTCAGTCGAATCACTGTAGAGAAGGTCTTAGCGTAATCAACACTAATTGTCTATGTGAATCCACTTAGCACGAGGCATGCTTTGTATCGATCTATTGAGTCATCTAGTGTATACTTGATGGTGTAAATCCATTTATAGCTAACAACTGAAGCATTAATTGGACGAGGAACTAGAGCCTATGCTCTATGTGACCTTAACGCCTATATTTCCTCCTTTACGTCTGCCTCCCATGCTGGAATGGTGACAATCTCTTTGTAGTTCTTAGGGATAGGTATAGAGGAGATAGACAAGACAAACTAGTGACAGGTAGGGTGAAGATGATCATAACAAATACAATGAGAGATAGGATAACAGTAATAGTTAGCTTTCCTCAACAAAGAGTAATGAGAATGTCTAAATCAGAGGGAGCTGAACCTGTTAGTGTGGAAGAGGAATCATGTGACAATAAATGTGGGGGAGCTTGTCATGTGTGACGAGAATAGACTTGTAATGGGTGAGTAGAAACCATAAGAGTATTATCAGTAGCATAATAAATGGAATCATCATTAGAAATAGGTAAAGGGACCATAATAGAAGACTCAGAGGTGAATGATGGTCCGAAAATTGGTCTGAACTCACTAAAAGTAACATCAGATGGTTGGATTAAAATGGCAACATCCTTTTTAAGTCCTAGAATACCTCAAGAATATACATTTGACTGGCCTAAGTGATAGTTTGTCAAGTCCACAAGACACATTTTAAACATAACAAATACACCCAAAAACACAAGAACGACTCTTTTTTTATTGAAAAAAAGTTTTGATTGTATTAGGAACATATGTATGGTTTTTTAATAAGTACACTCAAGACACTCGAGAATAATCATCAATAAATATAATGTAATATTGAAAATCAGAAATAGATGTAACACGAGAAGGACTTCAAATATATGAATGAATCAAATGAAAAGGACTATCACTGACAAACTTAGACGATAATATGTAGCATGCTGGTGCTTACGTAATTGATATGACTTACATTCAAAAGGGCCAACTGACAAGCACAGTAAAGCTTGTTGAAACTTACGAAGAGACGGATGGTGAAGACGTCGATGTCAAGTGAGAGATGACTCTTGCATAGAAAGAGAAAAAAACCTCTGGGAAACACATCATGAACAAGTTGGTACAGTCCACGACCACATTCACGATGTAAACCAATTCCCTTTCCCGACGTTGATGTTGGGTCTTGAAAAAAGCAATGTTATAGGAAAAAAGTTACTGAATATGATAAATTTTTGGTAATAGCACTAATGGACAGTAAAAATCAAGTATATAGAGAACTTTGTTAATAGGAAGATATAAAGAGGCATGGATAATTCCTTCGCTTACAACAAAACATGACCTATCATCTGCAATAGAAACAAAACGAAGATCCAACAAATAAGACAAATTTATGAAGAGATCTTGATTACCAGACATATGTGTGGAGGTTGTAATCTAGGAACTGTCCTTAAAGGAATTATCCTTAGAGGCTGTAAGGGCACCAATACCTATGATAGAGACGTAAATAATGGTAACGAACTGCTAGCTGGCCTGGAATTGTGGAAATCGTTTATATTCTGCCCCTGAAACTGTATCCTGAATGACCTTGGTATCATCGAAAGCACCTATCGTAGTATTCTACAGTCATTCTAGTTTGGCCAAACTTATCCTAACACTTATCAGAAGTGTGATTATGACGACCATAGTGATTGGACTTCCTACCAGTGCAGCTTCCCCTTGAGTTACGTCCTCAGCCACATCCTTGATTACTACCACAAGTAGAACTAATCATGGTCGATTGATCAGGAAGAGTTGGTGTCCTAGTAGAAATGTAAAGGACTCAACCAAATGTGGTGGAGAGTGAAGGAATTGTCTCAAAACCAAGCACCAGACCACAAACTGAGATGCAATCTCTAGGCAAAGAACCAATAGAAACATAGCTATAACCAAACCCTCATGGTACTTCTGGAGAGTTATCATTATTAGAGATTTATAGGCAATGGGTTGTTGAACATTCAGTTAATCCATCAAAGTATGAAAAGATGTACATAATTTGTTGGACATAGCAATCACCTTATTGTAAAGTGGAACTATTCATAGATCTCAAACACTTGGAAAATATTTTTGTCATGATCATACGTCTTCTTGAGGGTATTCCATATCCTCTAAGTAGGGGTGAGAAATATGACATTCAAAGTAATATTCTCCTCTATGCTATTAACAAGCCATGAAATAACACCACAATTGGCAACAAACTAGTCTTCATAGTTGGAATCCTTTGGGGAGGAAAGATCCTCTGTGATATGTTTCGACTTCCTGTGTGTCCTGAGGAATACCTTCGATGCTTTAGTCCAAAGAAGATAGTTTTTACCATTGAGTTTCATAATTGTATCACTCAGACTTCGCACCTAGGAATCACAGCATGGGTTGGATGGGTTGGACACGGAGTTAGAGGCCATGACAGAGTGCAAATACCACAACACAAGTAGAGACATGCAACAATCAACTCACGTGCTAGTGGAGGAGGCATACACAGAATCACATGGATGTAGAACTGTTGTAGTCGGAGTAGTCTGATCAGCATGTATTCAGGCCACAATCCACACAAAAGAGGCACATACGGAGTAAAACTCAAGCCTCACTGTAGATGGACAGGGATACATTGCTTATATGAACATCCTTATTTGATGGAAGAGGCTGTAGGAGCCATTGGAAGGGAAAGGAAGAACCAACAGAGGAGAGAGGAGATGGTGGAGGAAGGGCCGATGACGCTTGTGAGAAACAATGGAGGCATTGGTAGGAGTACACAAAGCCAACGACGTAGAAAAAAGGAAGAAGAGGCCGGCGACATAAGGAAGAAATGATAAAAGGAGGGTCGATGGTGCAGGAATCAAGAGAAGAAAAGGAGGGTTGCAGCATAGGACCCAAACAGAAGAAAAAAGAGAGCTAGCGGTGTAGGAAAGAATAAGGTGAAGGAATTATGTAATGCTCCGAACTCGGGTATGTTACTTAAATTATAATATCACAAGCAAAAACATTAATTAAACAACTGCAACTTACTAAGGCTTATCTCCAGGAATAATGTATGACTAGTAGCTTCCATATGAACACTTGAACTGGACTACTTTACCTGCACTTGAAAACTAAATAAAACATGCGTGAGTGATATTCAAGTCACCCAGTATGCGTCCCACACAAAACACGATAGCAAAATAACGAGAAAACCTATGTTTTCAAAATCTATTTTAAAACATCGTTTGTTTTTAAAACATTTAGAATCTCTATCTAAAACATGTCTTTATCAAAAGTTCACTTTTTCTTTTTTAATTTATGCATCTTTAAAACTTTTTTATGCATTCCGAGAAATCCTCATTCTTGACCAAATCCAGTCTAAAACATAGGACCTCATAAGGTTCAAAACAAAATCATATACATTAACTGGTAACTGACTAAAACATAATCCTTATTTGTCTCTAGAATTTGAAGGCAAGACATAAGTCTAATTCTAACTAAACCAGACATCTTATTCTCACTTTTCTTATTAGTGTTATCTTGATAAGGGGTAATCGGATATACAAACAGTAGGTGAGGATATCATTTCCCCTACTTTCTTGCACTGTTGTGGTGAAGTTTTCCGTGCGAGAGGACACTGTCTCGGCCAACAGGACTCAATGTCATTTCATATGCACGGGGATACGTTTTTTTCTGACGTCTCATCAGTGACTCGAACACCTAGGTTCATGTATCCAGACTTAGCTTACACAATCTCAAAACTCGGTAACGACAGTCGTATCTGACAATTGGTTTCATTGGAGTCTCATACTCCTACCACACTATCGACAAGAACCTCTCATGGCTTTAGAACACATTATTATTTTCTTTCTTAAAATTCTTGGATTTTCTATTCAAACCATTTCTCATTGTCTTATCTTTACAGGGAATCATTCCCAAGTCAATCATGACCTTCCATTGGGTTCTAGACTCAATATCACACAAAAACTAGGCATTCATATTTATTATTGGGTATCATATCACATCAAACCACATATTTATCAGTTTATTTCATTTTTAGGGTATTAAGTCCAAAACCATATTCAATTTCATTATTGAATTCTATACTTATCCATGTCATTTATATGGGGAATACTTTATTGACAGTTGTCCATTATCTATTTAAAACCATTTATTTTTCACATATGTTCGTGTAGGTTAGGGGTCTGGTTCGGTAGATCGAATCATAATTGGTCGACCGAAATCTCCTGACTCAGTTGTTCAAAAATAGTCGGTCGTTCGAAACTATCTGAATTCGATTGACTGAAATTGCACGGTCGTTTGAATTTTTGTCAGATTTCCCTATCTGAGTCAAAAATGAGCGATCGATCCTTTCGTCGGTCGTTCGAAATTCCCTAACCCGTTGATCAAAACATTTTGGTCATCCGAAGCAATGGCTTAAAGCACATTTGGGCAGAAAATGGCATATTGAAATTGCACGATCGTCCGAATTCTTGTCAGATTCTCCTTTCTGAGTCAAAAACAGACGACCGATCCTTTCGTTGGTCGCCTGATATTCCCTGATCCAGTCGATGAAAACGTTTCAGTCGTCTGAATCAGTGGCTCAGAGCACATCTGGGCAGCAAATTGGCATATCGAGTCCAATTTGGTATGTTGTTTTCTGCGATAGTTGAAAACGACCCAATTTCAACCGCTCAACTCTTCTCCTCCTTGAGACTGAGGGGCGGATCTATCAAATATACCACATAATTCTTGAATAAAACATGAGTGTAGACTCTCGAGTTGTAACACCCCTGTGCTACACAACAGTATAAGAACTACCCAAACACAAATAAATGCAATTAAGTAGTAATATTAAAATAAATAAAGCTAACTACCCAGACCTGTGTGCGGCAAGTGTAGCTCGAAAAGTTACACCAGGAAAGACTGCTCCTATAGTTCAGCACCTGAAAACAAGGGGACAAGAAAACACGCGTGAGTGACAAGAATGTCACTCAGTACGCGTCCCAAAAATCACACCAAAAACACAGAAAATCTTGCCAGAAAGCATCATTTTAAACCCTTATATGCAATTCTTAAGACTCAGAAAGCAATGGCTTTTCAAGCTTTTCTTTTCTTTTCTTTCAAATCTCATGCTCTTTCAAAGCCTTTATTCTCAACACTGGAGAAAACAAAACATTTTATCTAGTTTCCTAGCCCAAAACATC
>JAMKQA010002705.1:0-17311 GCA_024699735.1 Posidonia australis
TAGCATAAGGCACCTAACATGGCATGGCATATCGCCCTCGGGCGTATAGCAAGAGGCTGAAAAGCCAACATTTCATTGGAGAAATCATAGAAGACCGATTTTATCGGGCATACGAGGGTGCCTAACACCTTCCTCGTACGTAATAGGGATCCTTACCCACATCTTTCTGGTTTTCGCAGACATGTCCTTATTGTTTTGCATGATTTTTCATGTTTATGGTTTTCCTCGTCTTCCATAATAGACTAGGTGGCGACTCCTGCATTTTTGCATTTTTGTTTTATTTTTTCGACGTGATTTTGCCGACCTTTCGCATTATTTTGCGATCCTCCTCGCCGGCATGGTTACAAAGAGAATATTGGTTTTTTTTATAAAAGCAGTCCCTGTGATATGAAAGTGATTCAAAAAGAGTTTTAGAAAAAGACTTTAGAAAAGAATTTCAAAAAAGATGCATGTTTTCTCAGAAAAGAATTTCTGACCAGAAGCTTGTTTTAGAAAAGAAGATTTCCAAGTTTTGAGTTGGCCCTGAGTGATAGAGATTGGGAGCAAAAAAAAAAGAGCTAGTGTTGGCTGGGTAATGTGCTCAGTTAGGCATGTGGTGTTGGGTAGGATAGGTGAGATAACTCGAGAGCTTGTGATGGACCGGGTCACCGATGCTTGCAACACCATGATAGATTTGAGGGACGTCTTGAGAAGACGTACCCCTGTGCAATGAGAATACAAAAGAGAAAAGAAATAGTGAGGACCATTGGCCGAGATAGTGATATGCCCTGCACGAGGACGTTCATCGTGGTAGTGTAGGAAATCGAGGTTGGTGCCTCCTTCTCCGATTGTGGCCAGGTCACCCCTAATCAAGGTGACATCAGAAAAGAGATTTACAAATTTCAGATTCAGGTTTGGTTTGAGGCTAGAACTGAGCTTGGTTTTTGTTTTTGAGTTTTAGCCAAAATAAGAATAATGTTTTAGGACTAGTTTCAGCCAGATTCTGTCTTTCTACAAGATTTAAGATTTGAGATTTAGGCTGAAACCTGGTCTTAGAGCAGTTTTCCAGAGAAATGTAGAATAGAGTATAGTTTTCTGAAAGGAAAGTAGGTTTTGAAAATGCATGATTTCTGAGATTTCTCTGAAAGAAGCTTTCTCAGGATTTAGCCAGAATTTGATCATAACCCAGATTTGAGTTTAATAGAAAAGTTTTCAGAGAAGATAATAGAGTTTAAATTGGAAACAAAGAATTGGAGTATTAGTCATTTTTTCTGCTTTTGTTTTCTTTAGGGCGCGTACTGGGTGACTTTGATATCACTCATGTGTTTCATCGGTTGATTTTTCTCAGGTACTGTATTGGAGTGTAGTCTGTTTCCAGTGCTCGAGATTTGAGAGCCGCTAGCCGCACATAGGTCTTGGTAGTAGTTAGTATTAAATTTATTTTAAATACTGCTCTTGGCAATTTAGGGGACTCAAACTTAGATTTACTTTGCCATGGCGCCCTGTAGATGTGAGACGTTACGGAAGTGGTATCAGAGCCTAGGTTGCACTAAGTGTACCGGCTTAGTAGTGTCTGAATTAACAGCTCCAAGAGGCTGCACGAGAAGATAAATTGCACCTGACTTTGTGAGTGTTTGTTTGTGATCGCAGTCATGGCATCGAGAGGACTAGGCCATAGGTGAGGTAGGTCGTCTGTGTTGGGGTCTGGTGTAGAGCAAGAGGAAGGCACTTGGAGGGATATGAGGCAGGAGCTCAGTGAAATGATGCAAGGACTCATTCAGACCCTTGGAGGTGGCCACAGAGACAAGGCCAAGGGTGATCCAGGGATTACACAGTTCCACCGACTGAGCGCGCCTACCTTAGACGGCCATGGGAAACCAGAAGACTGTGAAGCTTGGCTCTTAGAGGTGGAGAAAATCCATGAGGGCATAGAATGCCCAACAGAGAAGTGGGTTCAGCTAGCCACATTCCAGCTTAAAGGTGAAGCCGACCAATAATGGAGGACTACTCACCGTACTAAGCTCCCCAACAAGGATTAGTTGATGATTACTTGGGAAGAATTCTGGGAGGTATTCTACAAGAGATTCTTCCCCGAGCACGAGCGGGACAACTTAGACAAAGACTTCCGCAATCATAGAGAAGCAGCAAGCAAAGAGATTCATGGAAGGACTTCACCCAGCACTCAGGTCAAGGGTTCTTGGATTCCAATGCCAAATACTAACTGACGCCATAGAGTTAGCAACTCATTATGAAGATGAGCGCTGATTGTTCCAAGAGGAGTACCCCAGGGATAAGGGGAAGAGATTCTCTCAGCGACCATCTGCTTCAGACACACCGAGTTCTAGGAGTACAGGGAGCTCAAGGAAGAAGAGAAAGGAGCGCTCTGAAACTGGAGAAGGGCACAGTGTTGTCCGGAGAAGTAGTGCTGGATCTAGTCAGACTGGTTCCATCAGTGGTGCAAGAAGAGGACCCTGCCATGTTCGCAAGAGAATGGGACATCTTGTAGCACAGTGCAAGTATCACCAATAGGAGATTAGCAACGTGGTCAGCTACAACTGTGGAAAGAGCGGACACTTCCATAAGAACTGTCCTGAGCCTCAGAAGACTGCTGCAGAGGTGCCCCGTCAGCCAACCAAGGGGAGAGTCTTCTCCATCACTACTCCAGATGCTGGTTCCTCAAGGGATGTAGTAGAAGGTAAGGAGCGGTAAAGTTTGTTATTAGTATGAGTATGTGTATGAGTGTTGTACTATGAACTCTCATGTACTTGGCACTTTTATCTATAATAATTATGGTTATGTTGTGTGTGTGTGAATTAGGATCTTTTGTTGTGGTTGATCGTATGGCCCGAATCTTGTTTGACGCAAGAAACTTCTTTTTTTTTTATTTCTGAGTCATTTGTGGCTGAGATTGGAGACAAACTAGCTAGGCTAGCTTTCCAACTTGATGTGGTGACTCCATTGGGAGAACATACCATAGCATGGAAGTATCTAAGATCAGTCAACATCTAGCTGGGAGACAAGAATCTTCAGGCCAGCCTTATTATGATGGATATGCAAGAGTATAATGTCATTCTAGGGATGGACTGGCTAGCGCAACATTTGGCCATGATAGATTGTGCCAATATTAGCAGAATGCCCAAGCCAAGGGTGATATATGATACAAGGGGTGAGGCTAGGAGAACCTAAGAAGGTAATCTCAGCTATTAAAGCCTACCACCATCTAGCTAAGGGATGTGTGGGATATCTGGCCTACATGACGGTGTCTGCCTCACCTGTGTATGGGGTACAACACATTCCAGTGGTGCAAGAGTACCCAGATGTGTTTCCAGAGGAATTACCAGGGATGCTGCCACACAAAGAAGTGGAGTTTGTGATAGATTTGATGCTAGGGTCAGGTCCAATTTCAAAGGCCCCACACAGAATGGCACCTGTTGAGCTGAGGGAACACCGTAGCCAATTGCAAGAGCTGATGCATCGAGGATTCATCCGTCCCAACGTGTCGCCCTGGGGAGCACCAGTGTTATTGGTCAAGAACAAGGATGAGTCACTCCGATTGTGCATCAACTATCGGACGCTGAACCAGATTACCATCAAGAACAAGTACCCATTACCCAGGATTGACGACTTATTTGATCAGCTGTAGGGAGCGTCAGTCTTCTCCAAGATTGATGTGACATTAGGGCCTGATTATCCATTTTTAATTGTAAACCATGTAATTAATTGTAATATTGTATAAATGGTTTATTAATGGATAATCTGTTGTTTCTTGGATGTGTGGGCTTGTGATTGGCTCTCTGTGCACTTGCTTGTGATTTAGGACTAATGTGGAGTCCGATTAAGAGATGCACAAGTGTCTCAGTTTGCGTGCCTGTCCTTTCTCTTTTTCTTTTCTTCTTTTTCTCCTTTCTTTTTTCTTTCTCTCCCTCACGAGCCACC
This sequence comes from Posidonia australis, assembly GCA_024699735.1. Lineage (NCBI taxonomy): Eukaryota > Viridiplantae > Streptophyta > Magnoliopsida > Alismatales > Posidoniaceae > Posidonia > Posidonia australis. Next base: position 3,916 of record JAMKQA010002705.1, read on the forward strand.
CGATCCTATCTTCTTCTTCTTCCCCTTTCCCCACCCGTGCCACCAGGAGACGCTGACCCGTGTCGCCCCGTCTCCTCCAACGTGATGGGTGGCCGACGCCATGCAGGAGGAGGAGGGGATAAGAAGGAGGGAAAGTTGGAGGGGCTGTAGTCATGAGAAAGAGAGAGAGAGAGAGGAAGGAAGGGAGTTGCACAAGCCAGAGGAGGAGAGCAGGGAGGTTCATCGGAGGGCTAAGCCAGGTACGCGACTCCTGTCCCTCCTCATTTTTCTATGGTTTGAGCAAATGAGTTAAACGCATGAAATGATGAAAAATGCTTATAAAATCGTAGAAAAATAGTGGAATTGATGAGAATGAGTTGAAGTGCATGAAAACCTAGATATCATGCGGTTAGGATTGAAATTTGTAGGAATATGCAAGATTTTGGGATGAAGGCTACAGTAGCCGTTTTTGAGCTTCATCCCTTTGTGATTTTCGTGTGGATTGTGAGTTTAATGAAATCATAAATGGTTTGAGGAGTTTTTAAGTAGACTCAAGGGTCTACACCCCATAATTTATTGCTAATTTGTGATGTGTGTTTGGGAGGTCCGATCGAGGCTCCCACTTCTGGCGATTTCGTCGATCAAAACAGGGGAATGCCCTGGTTGTGGGAAATTTGGTATGCCGAATTGAATTCGAGATACCAAAATCCTAACAGATTAAGCCAGGATACCTGGTTTCAGTAGGCTAAAATTATCCGATCAACCGAATCAGGGACTTCGGTATACCGAAAATGTTTGGTATACCGAACTTGGTTTCGGTTTGCCAATTTTGCCCTGGCCTTGATATACATAAATACGAATATAAATGAAGGATAAATGGTTTTAAAGGTATGTAAGGTATGTGTTAGTAATGTTTTCATCAAGTAAATGACATGAAGGAATGTGGAACACAAATAAGTGGATTTGAGCATGATTTTGGTTTTAGACCCTATAAATGAATAAATGGCTGATTGTGTGTGGTTTTTTAGCATGAGACTCAATTGTGATTTCAAACACATGGTTTTTCATGAATTGAGTTGGGACCCCAGAGGAGGGTCAGGTGTTGCATGGAAACAGATTCCTGCAATGAAAAAGAATGGAATTGAAATGGTTTTGAAAAAAGGAAAGCTTAAAGAGTTTTGGAAATGAAACACTAATAATGTGTTAAGAAACCACGAGGGTTGGTGCCGACAGCGTGGTAGGAGTATGAGGCTCCAATGAAACCAGTTGCCAAACACGACTGTGGTTGCCGATCTTAAGATGGTGTAGGCTAAACTTGGGTCATTGTACCTAGTTGTTCGAGTCACCAAGCTCGTGATGGTGTAAACTGAGCCTAGGTTATTGAACCTAGTTATTTGGGTCACCGACGGTGTAGGTTGAGCCTAGGTGGTTCTACCTAGTTGTTTGGGTCACCGATGGGGCATCAGACAAAGCCGTATCCCCGTGCATATATGAAAGAAATTGAGGCCAGTTGGCAGAGACGGTGGCATCCCCGAAGGGGAATTCCACCACGGTAGTGCAGGGAGGTAGGGGAAATGATGTCCTCGAATACTACTTGTGTGCCTGGTTACCCTTGATCAAGGTAACATCAGTAAAGAAAAGTGGAAATGAATAAGGAAAGAATGTGATTTTGAGAAATAAAAGGAATGTGGTTTGTCTAGGATTGGACTTATGAATGGTCCTAAAATCCTAGAATAAAACAAGAATTGTGTTTTAACCAGTTACCAGTCAGTATTTATGATTTTGGTTTTGAGCCCGAGAGGCATTGTGTTTTAGGCTGGATCTGGTCAAAGATATGAGTTTTGAAAGTGATTTTGGTCTTAGGAAGAAATCCCAAACAATAAAATGAAAGATGAGTTTTGAGAAAGAATATGGTTTTGGAAACGATTTCTAGATATTTTAAAAGAAAAAAATGAAAACTAAGTTTTATAAATTAAAAGTCGAGTTTTTGGGTTTTTGCTTGATTTCTTTTTTTTTGTGTTCGGGGCACGTACGGGGTGACTTAGATGTCACTCGCACGTGCTTGTTTGGTTTTTAGGTGTTGTTCGTGTGCAGTCGGGTCCTGGTGCTGGAGTCAGAGCTTCTAGCCACACATTGTTTCTTGGAGGTGAGCCTTAGTTACAGTTATTTAATTTTACTGTAATTAGTGTAATTTTGCTTATGATACTATGATTTAGGCAACGTGCCCAGTTTCGAGGCGTTACAGAGTGGTATCAAAGCTAAGGTTACACCTAGTGCACCGGCTTGGTGATGTCTGGTCTAGTAGCACCCTAGGATTGCACAATAGAGAGTCGTGCACCTAAATTTTTGGTTGTTGTGTTTTGTTGTGCTGGTAGGAAGATGTCTCGTTCAGGCCGCAGTGATGGCAAGGCCCCTATACTAGACTCTGAGATGGGAAAGGGTAGTGCATGAAGTGGTATGAGACGAGAGTTTGGCGAGATAATGCAGGGCTTCTCCCAGTCCTTCGGCAGCAGCAGTCGGGATGAGGCAAAGGGAGACCCGTGCATTATACAGTTCTGCTAGCTGGGCGCGCTGACTTCTGATGGGCGCAACACACCAAAGGAGTGTGAGGCTTGGTTCCTGGAGGTGGAGAAGATCGTAGAGCGGATCGAGTGTCCAGTGGAGAAGTGGGTCCAGATCACGGCATTTCAGCTCAAGGGTGTTGCGGATCAGTGGTGGAGGACAGTGCGCCACACCAAATTTCCAAATGTGGACCTATTGATGATCTCTTGGGAAGAATTCTGAGAGGTATTCTATGAGAGGTTTTTCCTTGAGCATGAGATGGATAAGCTGGATAGAGAATTCAGGAATCTGGAGCAAGGGAGCCAGACTGTGGTAGAGTATGAGACGTCCTTCCTTCGGCTGAAGTAGTTCTCTCAGGCTGTAATTTCCGAGAAGAACAAAGCCAAGAGGTTTGTGGAAGGGCTAAACCCTGTGCTAAGATCCAGAGTTATTAGCTTTAGATGCCAGACCATAATGGATGCCGTCGAGCTTGCAAGCCACTATAAGGATGATTGTAGGCTGTTCCAGGATGAGTATCCCAAGAAGGAAAAGGGGAGAAAGTCTGTCTCTCGACCCTCCATTTCTCGACCATCAGTGATTGGAGCGCCAAGTTCTAGGAGTTCTGGCAGCTCTGGGAAGAAGCGGAAGCAACGGCATACATTTGGTAGAGAAGAGAGTATAGGTTTCAGCCACGTAGGGTCCAGCAGCGGCCTACAGGTAGGACCGTGCCACGTCTGTGGCAAGAAGGGGCATGTAGTGGTGCAGTGTTGGCACAGGCAGAGGAATTTAGACAGCGTAGTATGCTACAATTGCAGGAAGTCCGTGCATTACCAGAAGGACTGTTCCAGTCAACCAAAGCCAGCAGGAGATGCGCTACGTCAGCCTACCAAGGGGAGAGTGTTCTCCATTGCTGCCCCAGATGCTGGTCCATCTGGAGATGTGGTAGAAGGTGAGAACTAGTACGACTATATGAGTTAAGTCCTGTCCTGTAATAATAGATCCTATGTGTAATTAACACTATTTCTTATTATGATTATGGTTATGGTGTGTTGATTATAGGATCTTTTCTTGTGGCTGATCGAATGGCCCGAGTAATGTTCGACTTTGGGAGTTCATTTTCTTTTGTCTCCGAGTCATTTGCTTCTGAGATCAGGACTAGGCCAGCCAGGTTGGCATTCCACCTAGATGTAGTCACTCCATTGGGAGAACACAATCTAGCATGGAGATATTTGAGACTAGTTGATATTCAACTGCGGGACAGGAATTTTCAGACCAGTTTGATCCTAATGGACATGTAGGATTATGATGTTATCCTGGAAATGGATTGGCCGGTACAGCATTCAGCCGTGATAGATTGTGCCAAGAGAAGAGTTCTGGCAGAGTGTCCAGGCCAAGGCTGGTGTATGGTACAGGGCACCAGACCGGGTGAACCCAAGAAAGTGATTTCTACTCTCAAGAACTACCATCACTTGTCAAAAGGCAGTGTAGCTGTTTAGCCTGTGCGACAGTTTCTACTTCACCTGTGGTTGAGATTCAAGACCTATCGGTGGTGTGGGAATATCCTGTTGTTTTTCCAAAGGAATTGCCTAGAAGGCCACTGCACAGGGAAGTGGAGTTTGTGATTGATCTGGTGTCAGGATCAGATCCTATTTCCAAGGCTCCGTACAGGATGGCACCTGTGGAGTTAAGAGAGCTCCAGAATCAGCTACAGGAACTGATGGATAAGGGATTCATTCGTCCCAGTGTTTCACCTTGGGGAGCACCGGTTCTGTTTGTTAAGAAGAAGGATGGTTCACTTCGGCTTTGTATAGACTACCAGATGTTGAACCAGATCACTGTGAAGAACAAGTATCCACTGCCTAGGATCGATGATTTGTTCATCCAACTGCAGGGAGCATCGGTGTTTTCCAAGATAGATTTGAGATCTGGATACCATCAGTTGAGGATTAGTGAACCAGATGTGCAGAAGACAGCCTTTCACACCCGCTATGGACATTATGAGTTTTTGGTTATGCCCCGGGTTGACGCATGCTCCGGCTGCTTTTATGGACCTGATGAATGGGGTGTTCAGGCCCTATTTGGATCAGTTTGTGGTCATCTTCATGGATGATGTTCTAGTGTATTCTCCGGATGTTCAGACTCACCGGAGGCATTTGAGGATCATACTGGAGACGCTGAGGCAGCATCAGCTTTATGCCAAGTTCTCCAAGTGCGAGTTTTAACTGGAAGAGGTGTCCTTCCTTGATCACATTATCTCGAGAGAAGGCATCAAGGTAGATCTAGCCAAAGTAAAAGCTGTGAGCAGTTGGGCCAGACCGAAGACAGTAACTGAGATTAGAAGTTTTCTCGGCCTGGTGGGATATTATAGGAAATTCATCCAAGATTTCTCCAAGATTGCTGCACCATTGCCAGACTGACTAAAAAGGAAGTGCACTTTGCCTGGGATTGGCAGTGCGAGGAGAGCTTCAATGAGTTGAAGGCTCGTTTGGTATCGGCCCTGGTTTTGACTTTGCCCTATGGGAGCGACGATTTTACGTTCTATAGTGATGCCTGTGGAACTGGTTTGGGGTGTGTGTTGATGCAACATGGTAGGGTGGTGGCGTACGCCTCGAGCCAGTTGAAAGATCATGAGAAGAATTATCCCACCCATGATTTAGAGATGACAGTTGTAGTGTTCACCTTGAAGATTTGGAGGCATTACTTATATGGCGAACTGTTTGAAGTGTACACAGATCACAAGAGTCTGAAGTACATCTTTACTCAGAAAGATTTGAACCTGAAACAGAGGCGTTGGGTGGAGTATATTAACGATTATGATTTCAGTTTGTCATACGACCCAGGGAAGGCAAATGTGGTTGCAGATGCTCTGAGCAGAGGCACTCATGTCATGGCTAGTCTGATGATCCATGAATGGAAATTGTTAGAGGGATTAGTGGAGTGCAAGCCACACACACAGTTTCAGGGAACTGCCAGAATGGTGTTGGCTAATTTGCCTATTCGCCCACGGATGATCGAGGCGATTGTCACAACTCAGCAATATGATTCTTTTGTGTCAGATATCTGGAGGAAACTGGAAGCTGGTGATGCCCCTCATTTTTAAGTTGGGGGTAGACGGTGGATTGAGGTACGATCTGAGATTACATGTTCCTCAAATAGAGGAAATTAAGAACAGTTAATTAGATGAGGCCCACCGCTCCAGATACACCATCCATCCAGGAAGCACCAAGATGTATAAAGACCTGAAGAGGAACTTCTAGTGGCCTAGGATGAAGAGGGAGATTGCTAAGTATGTGGCGAAGTGTTCAACCTGCCAGATGATGAAAATAGAGCACTAGAAGCCCAGAGGGACTTTACAACCTCTGGACGTTTTAGTGTGGAAATGGGAAAATGTGTCGATAATCTTTGTGATGGGTTTGCTACGAACCCTAAGAAAGAATGAAACATTTTGAGTGATAGTGGATCACCTTACAAAATCAGCACATTTCTTGCAAATGAGAGTGAATCTTCCTTTGGCAAAACTGGCAGAGTTGTATGTGACTGAGATTGTGAGATTGCATGGTGTCGTAGTGTCTATTGTGGCTAACAGAGACACGAGGTTTACATCAAGATTCTGGGGAACTCTGCAGGAGGCTTTTGGCACGGTGCTGAATTTTAACACTGCCTTTCACCCCCAAACGGATGGCCAGACAAAGAGGACCATCCAGACAGTAGAGGACATGCTGAGGGCCTGCGCCTTGGACTATGGTGGTAGCTGGGAGGATCACTTACCTCTGATTGAGTTTGCATATAATAACAGTTACCATGCTAGTATTGGTATGGCACCATATGAGGCATTGTATGGCAAACCCTGTAGGACACCCACTTGCTGGAGTGAGGTGGTGAGAGATAGTTAGTTGGGCCCAAGATCGTACAGTAGTACAAGGGCAAGGTGGATTTGATCAGAAAGAGGTTGTTGTCTGCCTAAAGCCGTCAGAAGAGTTATGCTGGTAGGAGGCAGAGACCTCTGGAATTCAAGGTAGGAGACTTCGTATTTCTGAAGGTGTCACTAATCAAGGGTGTGATGCGGTTTGGTAAGAGAGGCAAGTTGAGCCCAAGATATATCAGACCGTACCAGCTTACCAAGAGAGTTGGTGAGGTGGCGTACAGACTAGATCTGTCTCTAGAGTTGGTGGGTGTGCACAACACCTTCCATGTATCGATGTTGAGGAAGTGTTTGGCCGAACTGTCCCAAGTAATACCAGTGCAGCCAGAGGAGCTGCGGGAGGACCTGTCTATGGTTAAAAATGCAGTTCAGATACTGGACAGAAAAGAGCAAGTCCTCAGGAATAAAGTGATCCCATTGGTGTTAGTTTAGTGGAAACACCATGGTACAAAGGAAGCTACCTGGGAATGCGAGGTGGACATCCAAAGACAGTAACCCTACTTAATTTATTAGAGCTGAATTTCAAGGACAAAATTCTATTAAGGGGGTAGGATGAGACATTTGGGCCTGATTATCCATTTTTAATTGTAAACCATGTAATTAATTGTAATATTGTATAAATGGTTTATTAATGGATAATCTGTTGTTTTATGGATGTGTGGGCTTGTGATTGGCTCTTTGTGCACCTACTTGTGATTTGGGACCAATGTGGAGTCCAATTTGGAGATGCACAGTTTTCTCAGTTTGCGTGCCTGTCCTATCTCCTTTTCTTTTCTTCTTCTTCTCCTCTCTTTTTTCTTTCTCTCCCTCACGAGCCACCCGATCTCGTCTTCTTCTTCTTCCCCTTTCCCCACCCGTGCCACCAGGAGACATTGGCCTGTGTCGCCACCTCTCCTCTGACGTGATGGGTGGCTGGTGTCATGCGGGAGGAGGAGGGGATAAGAAGGAGGGGAAGCTGGAGGGGCAGCAGTCGTGAGAAAGAGAGAGAGAGAAAGGAAGGGAGGTGCGCAAGCCAGAGGAGGAGAGCTCAGTGCGCAGGGTTCACCAACGGGAGAGGCTTCGTCGGGGAGCAAGGAGGCTCACCGGAGTGCGGAAGGGTCGCCAGAGGGCTGAGCCAGGTACGCGACCCCTGTCCCTCCTCATTTTTCCGTGGTTTGAGCAAATGAGTTAAATGCATGAAATGATGAAAAATGCTTATAAAATCGTAAAAATATAGTGGAATTGGTGAGCATGAGTTGAAGTGCATGAAAACCTAGATATCATGCGGTTAGGATTGAAATTTGTAGGAATATGCAAGATTTTGGGATGAAGGCTACAGTAACCGTTTTTGAGCTTCATCCCTTTGTAATTTTCGTGTGGATTGTGAGGTTAATGAAATCATGAATGGTTTGACGGTTTTGAAGTAGACTCAAGGGTCTACACCCCATGATTTATTGGTAATTTGTGATGTGTGTTTGGGAGGTCCGATTGAGGCTCCCACTTCCGATGATTTCGTCAATCGAAACAGGGGAATGCCCTGGTTGTGGGAAATTCGGTATGCCGAATTGAATTCGAATACCGAAATCCTGACAAATTAAGCCAGGATACCTGGTTTTGATAGTCCGAAATCATCTAGTCGACCGAATCGTGGACTTTAGGTATACCGAATCAGGGATTTTCGATACACCGAACCTAGTTTCAGTCTATCGATTTTGCCCTGGCCCTGATATACATAAATATGAATATAAATGAAGGATAAATGATTTTAAAGGTATGTAAGTTATGTGTTAGTAATGTTTTCGCCAAGTAAATGGCATGGAGGAATATGGAACACAAATAAGTGGATTTGGGCATGGTTTGGGTTTTAGACCCTATAAATGAATAAATGGTTGATTGTGTGTCGTTTTTGGGCATGCGACCCAATCGTGATTTCAAACACATGGTTTTTCATGAATTGAGTTGGGACCCAATGGAGGGTCAGGTGTTGCATGGAAACAGATTCCTGCAATGAAAAAGAATGGAATTGGAAATGGTTTTGAAAAAAGGAAAGCTTAAAGAGTTTTGAAAATGAAACACTATTAATGTGTTCAGAAAGCACGGGGGTTGGTGCCGACAACGTGGTAAGAGTATGAGGCTCCAATGAAACCAGTTGCCAGACACGACAGTGGTTGCCGAGCCTGAGACGGTGTAGGCTGAGCCTGGGTCATTGTACCTAGTTGTTTGGGTCACCAAGCTTGTCCAAATCAAGAGATTTTGGTCGACCAAACCAATTTCGGTATACCAATTTTGGCCTGAGTATTGATCGTTGACCTGATTTGATCGACCAATCCAGATCGGTCTACCGAACCAAAGGTTTTCGGCATACCAAACTTGTTTTCGACATACCGAATTTGGGCCCAAATGCTTTTATAAAACATGATTTCTGAGGATTTTTCGGATTGGCTTGTTTTGTCCCTTTAAGATGAGATTGTGGGTCGTCAATGGTGGTCCCTTGGGACTCCTGATGTGCCGCTTTGCCAAGGTTTTGGAAGGATTTCTAAAGATATGAAAATGGTTTTGAAAATGGTTTCAAAGAAACGAGATGGCCCGTTTTGGAAAATGATTTTCCTAGTTTTCTGTGAGTGGACCGAGACAGTGTGGAACTATGTCATCGGGACCAGGGAATGTAACGACATTCTCAGGTGGTCGAGCGCGACTCCCTGGTTGAGGTCTGAGACCGAGATACTTGAGGCTGAGGGGCGTCAGGTCCTGGAGGTATGAGACTCCGTGACTATCGTCCCGAGGCGAGGGTTGTGGTCCATAGGTTGAGATGTCTTGTGGCATGACGGGGAGGTATGATACTCCTACTATCGCTGTGAACACTGAGGCTCGGGTGTCTTCAAGTGTGAAGGTATGATACTCCCTCTTGAGCACCGTGTGCGGAGGACACCATGAGAAGGTGGACCCTATAATGGCCAATGCGGGTGGGACAGGTGCCCCGTAGCTGGTAGCGTCCTGAGAGACAGGACAGCCTTCCTAGGGAGGGATTGGCATTGTAAGGGTTCTCCAAGTAGAGAGAATCACGCGACGATGATCGCTCCTACACAGGGTGGCTTCACCGTGGTAGTGCAGAACACCATGGTCACTCCACGGTGGATTGCTTGTGGCCAGAGTTTGGTTGCCTAGCGCCGGGCTTCCCAACTCATTGCGTGTGGTTTTGCCCATTGTGGGCCGTGCTCGTGGTTTTAGGCTAGTAGAGCCCTGTTTGTGGTTTTGGCCAGTGTGGGCCTGGCTTGTGCATTTTGAAAGAAAATGGTTTGCGAAATGAATTTAAAAGGAAATTAATTATGATTTCGTTTCTCGCCGTTTTTCATGGGGTGCGTACAGTGTGACTTTTGTCACTCATGCGTTTCCCTCGTGTTTTTGGGTTGTAGGTGCAGGGATGCAGAGGTTTGGTATAGTGCACATAATCTGGAGTCTCCTAGTCACACACATAGGTTCCTAGTAATTTAGTATCTCCTATTTAGCTTTAATTTTCTCATAATTTAATTTGTTTTAAATTATTGTGGAAAATGTGGGACGCTACAGTTGGTATCGGAGCTCCAGGTTCAGTAGGTTGCACTACACCTAGGGTGTTTGGTCTAGAGACTCCATAGGTTTTGCATGCATGGTAGAGTCTGCACCTGATCTCTTCATGGTTTTCTAGTTGTTGCTTTCCTATGGTGCAGGTACTTTGCCTTTCTTCGGTAGGATGCCTCGTCCTGGTCGTAAAGGCAAGGCCCCTATCGAGGAGATCGAGTCCCGAGAGGACGTAGACGGATAGAAGGCGGTTCGTGCAGAACTGAGGAGTTTAGTACACGAAATCTCGCACGCATTCAACAAGAGTAGTGCTAGTGAGCCGTCGAGTGACCCATGGCTGAACCAGTTCACGACGCTTCGTCCATCGTCATTCAAGGGTAAGGTCAGTGCTGAGGAGAGCAAGGCCTGGTTGGAGAAGGTGGTGAAGATGCTTGAGAGCATGGCTTGCCTAGAGAAGCATTGGGTGCGGTTGGTGACTTATTTGTTGGATGGTGAGGTAGATAGGTGGTGGAAGTCTGTGAGGAGGTTGAAGTTTCCGAACTCAGTCACTGTTAGCATCTAGTGGAAGGATTTCAAGGTGGCCTTCTACGACAAATATTTTCCCGCTCATGTGAAGGAGTAACTCCACCGAGATTTTCGGAGTCTAGAGCAGGACACGATGTCAGTGCTCGAGTATTAGACTAAGTTCGCCCAACTGAAATACTTTGCTTCTTGCCTATGAGTCAAGGAGGAGCGGGCGCAGAGGTTTCTAGACGACGTGAACCCAGGGCTACGGGTGAAGTGATGGGCTGTCGGTGCCAAACTATAGAGGACATGGTTAAGATGGCGTATCGCTTCGAGGCTGAGCATCAAAAGTTTCTGGAGAGTCGTCCCAAAGGGAAGGGTAAGTCTTCTTTTAGCTCCCGATTCTCTTTCTCCGGTCCTCCAAGTGCCAGTAGTTCAAGTAACCCTGAGAAGAAGCAAAAGGCAAGGTCCAGTATTTCCACTGCGAGCCGGCTGAGTTTTGCTGGGGGTAGCAGTGCAGGGCTCAGTCAGATAGGGTCCAACGCTTTTGGTGGGAACCAATACATCAATTGTGGTCAAGAGGGCCACATCGCTGCATATTGTCCCATCCTCGACGAACCTCAGCTCTAGTGGTGTGCTATAATAGTGGGAAGGCAAAACATGTTCAAAGATCTTGTCTGGAACCACTGAAGAAGGCAGGAAATGCACCGCAACAGCCGACTAGGGGACGGGTGTTTGCCATTGCAGCTCCAGGTGTTGGGCCTTCAGAAGATGTATTTGAGGGTAAGGATGATTAGTTGGTTCTGTAACCCTCTAGGATTTGTTGTAATCTCTTTGTAATCTGAACATCTACCTGATTATATGGATGTGTGGTGTTGTTTTGTTTGGCCATCAGGTTCTTTTATTGTGGCTGGCCGGATAGCCAAAGTGTTGTTTAACGTAGGGAGTTCTTTCTCCTTTATCTCTAAGTCTTTTGCGGCAGAATTGAGAGAGAGACCAACTGGACTGGCCTTTCATCTCAGCATGGTGACGCCGTTGGGGGTGCACAGTTTGGCATGAAAGTATCTATGGTCTGTCGACTTGATGCTGAACGGCATAGAGTTTGACGCCAGCTTGATCGTGATAGACAAGTAGGAGTACGATGTGATATTCGGTATGGATTGGTTGGCACAGCAATCCACTTTGATTGACTGTGCTAGAAGGAGAGTTTATTTTGGGTCTCCTGAGGAAGGATCTTTCTTTGTGCAAGGTGGGTATCAGGGTGAGTCTAAGCTTGTCATTTCAGCTATAAAGGCTTATAAGTCTTTGGTCAGGGGTTGCATGGGTATCTAACCAGTATAGTTACCTCCACTTCTCCTAAGTTGGGTGTTCACAACATCTCTATGGTGTGTGAATATCCTGATGTCTTCCCTAACGATTTGCCTGGTATGCCACCTCACAGCGAAGTAGAGTTCTCGATCGATCTGATCTCTGATTCTGGTGCTGTGTCGAAGCCTCCCTACCGCATGGCGCTAGCAGAGTTGCGAGAGCTCAAGCCTTAGTTGTTGGAGTTGCTGGACAAGGGGTTCATCAGGCCAAGTGTGTCTCTGTGGGGAGTGCCTGTCTTGTTTAACCGTAAGACGGATGGTTCGCTCCGACTGTGTATAGATTATCGGATGTTGAACCAGATCACAGTGAAGAACAAGTATCCCTTGCCCCACATTGATGACTTGTTCGACCAATTACAGTCTACATCTCTGTTCTCGAAGATTGATTTGAGGTCAGGGTATCACCAGTTGAGGATACGAGACTCAGGTATTCAGAAGACTACTTTTCGAATACAGTACGGGCACTACGAGTTCACGGTCATGCCCTTTGGCTTGATCAATGCACTAGCTGCATTTATAGATTTGATGAATAGGATTTTCAGCCCTTTTCTAGACCAGTTCGTCATGGTTTTTGTTGATGACGTGCTGGTATACTCTCTGGATGTTGAGACTCACGCCTTGCACCTGAGAGCGGTTTTAGACACTCTGAGGTGTCATCAGCTGTACGCCAAATTCTCCAAGTGTGAGTTTTGGCTGAGCGAAGTCATGTTCCTTGGCCATTTGATTTCTGGAGAAGGCATCAAAGTGGATCCTACCAAGGTTGAGGCGGTGAGCAGTTGGGAGCAACCCAAGACTATGACGGAGATTAGGAGTTTCTTGGGTTTGGTGGGCTATTATAGGAGGTTTATCAGGGATTTCTCCTCCATAGCCGTGCCTTTGACAGAATTGACTAGAAAAGGGGTTCCGTTTTGTTGGGACCAGAATTGTGAGGCGAGTTTCCAAGAGCTGACGTCTCGTCTAGTTTCTGCCCTTGTATTGACTCTGCCTTTTGAGAGTGGTGGCTTCACTGTGTATAGTGAGATTAGGAGTTTCTTGGGTTTGGTGGGCTATTATAGGAGGTTTATCAGGGATTTCTCCTCCATAGCCGTGCCTTTGACAGAATTGACTAGAAAAGGGGTTCCGTTTTGTTGGGACCAGAATTGTGAGGCGAGTTTCCAAGAGCTGACGTCTCGTCTAGTTTCTGCCCTTGTATTGACTCTGCCTTTTGAGAGTGGTGGCTTCACTGTGTATAGTGATGCCAGTGGCATTGGGTTGGGGTGTGTTCTGATGCAGCATGGCAATGTCATCGCATATGCTTCGCGCCAATTGAAGGATCATGAGAAGAACTACCCGACCCACGATTTGGAGATGACTGTTGTAGTGTTCGCTCTCAAGCTTTGATGACACTACCTCTATGGGGAGCAACTTGAGGTCTTCACCGATCATCAGAGCTTGAAGTATATCTTCATACAGAGGGACCTCAACCTGAGGCAACGTCGTTGGGTGGAGTATCTGAAGGACTATGATTTCAGCCTATCCTACCATCCCGACAAGGCCAACGTGGTCG
>JAMKQA010002706.1:0-13308 GCA_024699735.1 Posidonia australis
GGAAAATTAGGACATCAGACAAGAATATTGTACCTGAACCATTAATCTTGTCTTTATCACATCCAATGGAGTAGTTATAGCTCCAGTTATTGCACCTACAGAGATGAATATCAGCTCGGAAAATTAGGACATCAGACAAGAATATTGTACCTGAACCATTAATCTTGTCTTTATCACATCCAATGGAGTAGTTATAGCTCCAGTTATTGCACCTACAGAGATGAATATCAGCTCGGAAAATTAGGACATCAGACAAGAATATTGTACCTGAACCATTAATCTTGTCTTTATCACATCCAATGGAGTAGTTATAGCTCCAGTTATTGCACCTACAGAGATGAATATCAGCTCGGAAAATTAGGACATCAGACAAGAATATTGTACCTGAACCATTAATCTTGTCTTTATCACATCCAATGGAGTAGTTATAGCTCCAGTTATTGCACCTACAGAGATGAATATCAGCTCAATTTGACAGATGAGGACTAACTATTAGAAAAGACAGAAGTGTTTATAAATTTATTTTTTAGTTAAAAGAATACTGCATCAGCTTACGCATGTGATGTGAGACCATTAACGAGGGATCAAAAGACTCCAATCTCTACTCAAGAATAACTAATAATAATAATTTCAAATCATAATCAAAACTATCAAACAATAGGATATTGATTCTCCTTATATAGGATAACCAATTACAAAATTTGAATAACAAACCACATAACTAGCCCTACAATCTAAATAGTAATATAAACTAACTAATTATCTAAATACTATCCCCATCAGCATGAGAGAGAGAGTAGTAAGCTTTCCGACCAGAATAACACACTTACCAGCAAAAGCACCAATAACAGCAGTCTCCGGATCGTTCAACTCTCTTTGTGCCTAGACAGGCAGAAAATGGAAAAGTTGAACTTGTGCAGAATTCATTTTTTACTTCGTTTTAGATACAGAAATGCTATGCAATGTCTTGTATGAATAGATGAAGAGGTCTCTATCAATCAAGAAAAAACCGTACATCTAATGTTCCTTTTTTTGGAAAATGGCATAACCTCGTCAAAGCATTTACTGCAATAAGTTGGTAGAAAATTTGCAACCCTAAGATGGTTGACGTATGACTAGTAACCTGTCTTGCTTAATTTTTTCACTTGCTGTATCACAGAACACAAAAATTCATGTGTAGTTTACATGCAGATTACATCAGTAGGTGCCACACAGGTCACAAGATTGATCAGCTCAGAAACAACTATATTCCAAGTAAGAATACAATCCAAACATAAAATTGCAGATTTTTTTCCAAAGATTTAGAAAAGTCAAAATGAGTATACCGCTAACTTGTATCCTATCCGCATCTGCTCATAAATACAAAACTGGATGGCATCAAATGGTAGATCTCGTAGCAGAAAGGAACGATAACCCTACAATCCCAAAAACAAAAAAATCAGTCAAAATTATTGTGTAATGTGTAGAATGAATAAGCATCCATAAATAGAAGGAATAGGAACCATGTGTCAACAGCTAGCACATTCATACAAATTTACATCAGACTAAATAATATGAAAAAGTCAATTTCTAACTAGGAATAATATTTTATGGCACAAATCAAAGATTGCACACCACGTAAAGGCCTCTGAAGCCTTCTTTAGCAACAATAAGGCGGACAGCATCAGGTGCAGAATGGAATTGTCCTGTCTGCATTCTTTGTTTGACTACCTGTGAAAGGGGAAAAATTAGAAATAAATGACAGGGATATCAAAAGGCACAAAGAGAAAGACTAGAGCACCTCTGTTGGGACACGAACAAGAGATGCGGCAACCCCTCCAATGGCACCAGCTGTCTGCACAGAGTTTCAAAATATTCTGACGTCTAACAAACTAGAACGACAAAAGCTATTATGCTTCCATGGGACGGAATTAAATATTTACATAAAGGAATTATACCACAAATGTCTCACACTAGAATAGATGTGTGAAGATAAAAAAGAATCCATAACATGAAATTCTGTATTTGTATTTAGTCGTTATACGTTACTTAGAGATAGATAAGATATATTTTCACTTTTCACATAAATGACAGCAATCCATACATTTATTGAAGTCTCTGATTCACATCCACTTACCAAATGGGCAAAGCTACTAAGATTTTCAGGAAACATTTTTAGTAACTTCTGCTTTGCAGGTTCATACGCACCAACAAAAATTGCAGATGCCCTGTAAATGTGCAACAAAGTAACAACATTAAGACAGAAATTGGAAATTTCAGAGAGATATAGAGGTAGAGGTATTGGTTGAACGAACCACACTCCTTCATATAACATGCCCATCCAGAACAAAATAAAAAGAAATGCACTAAAGAAGATATGTGCCAAAATGCTGTCAATTCCTCTTTCAAATGTAATCACATAAATTCATCCAACCATCTCAACATCCTCCTTAATTCCAAAAATCAAAGTTAAATATCAGTATTAAATGATCATAAACTATCTTCTACAATTAATAACAAAAAATGCCTCCACAAATATATTATATTCGTTAGAATATATGAGTGCATATGTATGTTTTGCAACTGTGTTTGTGATACATGAACACGCTAAGCCACAACACAGTCTGAAACAAACTGTCAGTTTTCTCAAATATGTGATAGCCTGACCATCTCCAGTCCTTTCACAAAAGGAGACAAGATAAAGAGTGACAGACATAATGAGACAGGATACAGAACTAAAGAAGTACCAAAAGGTATTTCTGTTTTGAGGCAAGCATATTTCATGTAGCAAGAGATAGTGCCGAAGGATAGCAAACTACTTATAGCAGGCAAAAAATGATGGTACCAAATAATGAGAAGTACTCACGGTAATACTCCAGCAATATTTCCAGCCAACCCAGAATACAGTCCCTTGAAGAGAACTGCTCCTCCACCTCGAGCAGCCTAATGGAAATAATAACAGAGACTATTAACATCAAACAACTTCCCCCTTCTGAGGGAAATCATCAAACTCTCGTAGTAGGAAATTAGATTTGATATTATTACACAGTGCTCAAGATAATATCCATTTTATACATCTTGATTAGAACAAAAGAAATTCACAACGTACTAAAAGTAGAAAGCAAATTAAAAATAAGGCACTTTCATTTAAAATAATGGACAAATGACTCAAACCATGAAGCAGTCTAAAGCGGACTTTGTTCAATATTTGACTTCAAAACCATAGAGGCATTATGGTTACTAATAACATGGGCAAACAAGAAAAAGACAATAATAACCTAAATAACATGAATGGAACCATCTAAAGATGGTATAATCCGAGTTGCCTGCACAATTGGTTTGGTACATATCATCACTAAGATTCTTCTAAAACCAATTATTGATTACCAATCAATATACCGAAAAATGTGAAAAAAAATGTGGTTAACCTGCCTGCAGCCGAGTCTTTATGGTATCAATTGGATATAAAGCAGTTTCCACAACAACACCCGCTGTACCTCCAGCAATAACACCATCTGCAGAAGACAATATGATCTAGGAAAATGCATTACATGTATCTACTTATGCGGTACTTGGGCAATTTCAACATTATGGGTATAGTAAATGGAGTTCTACTAGGATTAGCAACTGTAAAATTACTGCATCCTACCTTGAAATTCAGTTTCTGCCATTTTATGTTTTGAGAAGCAAAAATAAGTTGTCATGTAAACAACTGACAAAAACCTAATTAAGTATTTTACTTGTTAGCTAGTGTACATTACTTTTTGATGATCGACCAACAGTTTCATGAGAAAGTACATAAGAGTTATAATAGCCATACCACAGAAAGCACGAAATACATCAAATGGTTTTTCCTTGTCCAAAGAAGCTGATGCAAACACCTTTGGTGGCTCTGATCCAGAATTTTGGACGTTACTCTCGTACCCCTCTGCAAAACCATAATGTTTTCCAAAAAAAGGAAAAACACAATTAGCGACACCACTTAATTCTAAGTAGCTGATTTTCAAATGTCAAAGTATGCAGACATGTATAATTACAATATAGACAAACCCTTCTTACCCAAAAAGTTCTGATTTGTTTGTAAGCAAGTTAACATAAAGAAATTTGACTAAAAAAACATCATCCTTAACCATAGAGACATCAAATCACGGAAGTGATTATCCTAAGCTTTGCAACAGTCCTTGTCTAATACAATAGTTTGTGGAGTATCATTACAAGTAAAAGATTATTGGTTATTGTAACGTTCTTAATTTCCACAATAATTAAAATAAATTAAATTACAGGAAATTTAAAACTAAACAGTAATATCTAAGCAACCAGGAACCTATGTGTGTAGCTACGAGATTCCGAATTATGTACACTAAATGCCAACACACACTCGTCTGCACCTGCAACCCAAAAATCACGAAGAAAACGACGTGAATGACAAAAGTTACCCAGCATGTATTCCACAAAACGACGAAAAACAAAACTATAATAATTTTCCTTTAAAATCATTTTACAATCATTATCTTCAAATCCGCCAAAAACCAGTAACTCAGGCCCAAAGGGCCAAAAAACACGAAACAAAGCCTTACCAAACTCAAACCACAAGAAACACGGCCCACACCAGCCAAACCAAACAGATGAAGGCTCTACCAGTCTAAAAATCACAAGACCCTCAATGACCAAAACCACACACAATAAGTCAAGAAACCTAACGCCAAGCAACCAACTCTGGTCACAAACAGTCACCACAGTGCACTATACTGTCACGATGTGCCACCTTGTGTAAGAGCCTCCACCGTCCTACGATTCTCTCACCTAGAGAACCCTCACAAAGTCAACCCCACCTGAGAAGACAGTCTTGTTTCTCAAGACGCTACTAGCTACGGGGTACGTATCCCACCCGTACTAACCACCAAGATACGTCTCCATACATCGCCCTACACATAATGCTCAGGAAGGACTCTCATACCTCCACATCTGACAACACCTGAACTTCAGTGCTTACGGCAATAGCAGGAATGCCACACTTCCCCTATCATGCCACAAAATACTTCAATCCAAGCATCAAAATGACAGTCAATGAGTCTCATATCTCTAAGACCTAACGAATCTCAACCTCAGGTATCTCGACCCCTGACCTCAACCTAGATAACGCACCTGACTATCCGACAAGTGTCATCACACCCCCAAGTCTAGAAAGCACGACCCATGGTCTCTCGGTCCGTACACAGGAAACTAAGAAAATCATTTCCATCTCATTCTTTTGAAATCTGTTAGAATAAATGGATCCTTATATGGATCTTTATGTTGTCCAGTTAATAGGCTGCTTGTGGGTTAAGTATATCTTCTCCTATATATAGGAGATTGTAATCCTTTGTTAAGAAATAATATAGTGGTTTCTGTCTCATTCCACATGGTATCAGAGCCTAGGAAAAACCCTAGGATTTGAGAGAGATAGCGAGCATGCACAGTAGCCGTCGCCGCTGTCGGTAGACTTCCGTCACAACAGTACTGGCAGCGACGACGGCGGCGGATCCATACGAAAACCCCCCCTCTCTTGTCCACTTTTCCCATCTAAAGCCTAGATCTATTTTGTTCTGTGGCCACCGGCCCTATCCCCTCCTGTCCAGGCCATTCGCGAGTTCCACAGGCTCCGTTCATGTCTCTCATTAGTCCCACAAGGCTCGTACAGGCCATTTGCGGGTTTCGCCGGCTTTGTCTAGGCCTCCTGCCATTCCCCTGCCGCCTCCGCCCTCCAGACGTGTCGCCGGCCCACTCCAGCCATCGTCCAGGCCAGTCCAAGCCTCAGTCGACGTCGTCTAGCCCTGTCGCTGTGAAGGAAGGAGAGAGGGGAAGTAGAAAGAGAGGGAGAAAAGGGGGAGAGGATGCGTACCATCGTCCAGTCCCGTAAGAAAAACACCACAAGTCCTCTGTCTATTTCCATTTCTTCGTCTTTAAATCTCCTTCTCTCCTGTCCCTTGAGAAAACCCTAACCTAGCATCCATCGGCCAGTCCACCACCGTCTGCACCTTCAGCCGCCGTGTTCGTCACCGTCTAGGCCCCACCCGACGTTGTCCACCCCTTTCCAGGTTTTTTCCCGCAGTCGGTAGCCACCACCGGACCGTCCAGGCTCTTGCCCAGCACCTGCCAAAGCTTCCTCTTCCTCAAGCTGTCCACGCCAGCACCGTCCAAGACCTGTTCTGCCTCCGTCGGCCCTGTCCAGGGCCTGTCCTGCCTCCGTTGGCCTCTCCTTGGTCAGCCCAGACCACCAGCAACGTCGTCCGACCAGTCTAGGCCAAGCGTGGCAGCCGCGGCCCCTCCAGTCTCCTCTAGTCCATCCGTCGGAGTAGTCCAACCCCTCCCGAGTGCCGATGAGCCCCCCATAGTCCTCTCCAGTCTGAGCATTGGGGCAGTCCTCATTGGGGTTTTTTGGGATCTCGTTGTTGTCGTCGTCTCCATTTCCGTCACCAAGTGTTGCTACGTCAGGCAAGAAGAAGATGGAGATTGAGGAGGGAGAACCAAGAAAGTGAAAGAAGAAGGAAAAAAGGGGGGGAAAAAAGGAGGAGAGAGAATGTGAAAAAAAAAAGGAAAAAGAAAGAGGGAAAAAAGAATGAGAGAAAAAAACTTTTTGTTCAAATTCATGTCTTAGACGGTTTTCAGATCTAACATCGTGTTCGTTGTGTGGACATGTCACATCCACACGTGTTGGTGTAGCAGTCCAGCTACTTATTGATGTTTTTGACCTTGCGTCGTCTCCGTTGTGTGGACCTATCAAGTCCACGTGTTGATGCAGTAGTCCGACTGCTCTATTAGTATGTTTTTTTTTAATGAAAGTCTTCTTCTTCGTATCCATTTATGTAACTAGCTGTGCATGTTAGATACTCCAACTTGAGGAGGAGTGTTAGAATAAATGGATCCTTATATGGATCTTTATGTTATCCAGTTAATAAGTTACTTGTGGGTTAAGTATATCTTCTCCTATATATAGGAGATTGTAATCCTTTGTTATGAAATAATATAGTAGTTTCTGTCTCATTCCACAAAATCTATTTTCAAAATCATTTTATATCCTTGGAAAACTCTTCCAAAATCTCCACAAAATCGACGCATCAAGCGTCCCCTAAGACCAACACTAATAGCCCACAATCCCGTCTTAAATGGGTAAAACAAATCAATCTAGAAAATCCTCAGAAATCATTATAAAATCAACCAAGACCTGATTCGACATGTCATTTTGAAACAACAGACTGAACTGGACTCAAGGCACTAGAACGGTCGACCGAAATTTAAATTGGATGTCCAAAAATCCCTAATTTGATTGATCAAAAAGGATCGATCGACCAAACTGGGCATACGGTCAGCACTCAAGACTTGGAAAGGCAAATCGAAGGGATTCAGTTGATCGAACCAGGATCAAGAGGACCAAAACTGATAGAAAAATGACATACTAAAATGGTTCGGTATATCATTTTTTGCGAAACCAAAAAAGGACCCCAAACCTCTATTCGACTCTTCTTCCAAATGGAAGTGGAGGGTGGACCTGCTTAACATCCACAATAAAATCCACATAAAACATATGTTGTAGATCTTCGAGTCTACTCCAAAACCACACAAACAAAACCACAATCCATCAAACATAGCTCTCGAAATAAAATCACAAAGCCAGAGAGTGTAAAAAAAGTCAAAACCAAACCTACCACATTTAATGCCATAAATCACCATAAATTCATAATAAATTCTAAAAATATAAATTTACCTAGATTTCATATATTCCTAGTATTTCTACCATTTTGCATGCTTTTTATTACAAGAGGTGAGGTACGTACCTTAACACGACCTCTAGTGGTCCAAACCCCGACATCGACAAGCCTATGGCCTCCGGAGCCTTGCCAAATCGCCTAACACCGTCGTACGCCCTCATTTGCTCTTGGCCACATCAACAAAAGGGAAAATTGGGGAGGATTTGGGAGGGAGAGTGTGAGTGGGGGAGAAAGTGAGTGGAGGAAGAGTGAGAGAAATAGGGGGAGAGGCGATGGAATGAGAAGGACGGAAAGGTGGAGGTGTACTCGGGAAGGAGGAAATGCGTGGGGGAAAAGGAGGAGGAGAGTGGTCTTGTATGACGAAAGACCTTGGTTTATAAAGCCACGCTGAAAGGACAAGTGACCACGTGTATGTAGCCGTCAGCCACGTGCGTACTAACACACCCTCAGCTGTGAACCACACCAACAACTACACGAGCATAACTACCCACCTCAACATAAGGCCAACTATCAACCCCACTAATCGGCCCACACACGAACGCACACACGAACCCATAAGCACAGTACCATGTGATACCAAATACGCACAGTGCCAATCACACACAATGTTAACCATATAAGGACAAACACAGGAAAGATACAAACAACAACCAACCCACGAGATCCAAGCTCAAAAGCCATAAAATCACACAAATGAACCTCGAGATAGTAACACCCATCCAGAATAAATTCATTAAAATGTAAATAATTATAAAAATGAATTTATAGAAGTTACAGTTATGAATCGTATGACTGTACATACTTACCAAATAATACTAATTGCAAATCACAACATAGGCAAAAATGATATCTATGCTTAATAAAACTAAGAAGGTTCACAACAAATAATGAACACAAAATCACAATGTTGTAACACCTACATCTAAGCCAACCCAAATCACAATTAAGATATTAACACTTTCGTGTGAACACGTAACTCAATAATGAGCAACACTATGAACTTGGGTTTCCTTGATCAAAAAACAAAAATCAAGGAAAAACGGAGACAAATAACGAATACCTATTAGGATTCCAAGAACTTTCGGAGTCAACAGCCAAAATGGGAAAACTCATTGAAACCCACTTGGTTTAACAATAATGACAACAAGAAGTCTCACATTACAGAGCAAATTTCATTGAGCAGTTCAAGCAAGGTTAGGAGGAGAAGAATGAGAGAGGGATTCAGGCTTTATGGATGTTGAGAGAATAAGGAAAAGGAGTAACCATAATTTTAAATGTTAATTTCATGCCGAACTTTGGTGTAGCAAAATTAAGAAACGTATCAGCCATCGATAGAAATGCCAATGAAAATACAGTAAATTTACAAAAGTCCACAAAAATGATCAAAAAACTTCAAATTTCAATTTAAACTCTACGATAAGCTAAAGTAAGCAATAATCTACATCTAAAGATACTTAGTTTCACTTTCTAAACATGTATCACATTAAACTATGCTATATAAACTTAATATAAATATCTTGAAGTATAAATAGTACTTAAAAATACTTAATAAATGAATAAATCGTACTTAAAAATACTTAATATATGTTTAAAATTAATAGTACTCACAACATTTATTATAGAGACGAAGTAGAGTTGAGAGAATACTTAAGTGTTGAAGATGAAAAGTCTAATTAAGGACCATCCAATATTGCCACTTCGTAGAGTCCACAGAAAAATCTACCATAAATATGTAAGTGTTAACAACACTTGAGTGTCAACCTTTTAAAGGATGTGTTGAACGACACTATACAAACTCAGTGTTTATCAACCAGCACTCTAACTCGGGATGAAACAAGTCAACATCCAAGTCTGAAAAACAGTGCTTCTTGATTTACACTAGTAAATCATATCAGCCAGAATGTCAGTGATATTTCACCAACGTGTGTCAATGTTAAATACCATGGGAGCGACAGAGCGTGGGTATATACGGTTACCTGACTAGATGCTGTATTAGACGAGTATTCCCAAGTCTGAATCGGTTGACTGCTTTTTATTTTATTTTCTTATTTTAAGATAAGGCATGTGACGAAGAGTACCATTGTCACTTAGATCCAAGGCTTGGTCATTAACAAGTCAAAACTGGATAATGTCTGGTTTAAGTTCTAGATTTCAGGTCCTCAATCCAAATTGAGACCCAATGTGGTCGAATCTTGGTAGCATACGGTTTACCTTCTCAAAAAAGCTGAACACAAATTCATACGCTACATATTTAGTCATCTGAGGT
This sequence comes from Posidonia australis, assembly GCA_024699735.1. Classification (NCBI taxonomy): domain Eukaryota; kingdom Viridiplantae; phylum Streptophyta; class Magnoliopsida; order Alismatales; family Posidoniaceae; genus Posidonia; species Posidonia australis. The sequence continues at coordinate 9,994 of JAMKQA010002706.1, forward strand.
GTTTGCTCATCATCTTAAATGAAAACAATCCATCTTCAATAACCCAACTAGTTATTGAGTTAAATGGGTACTTCCAGAATTTGAATCAGACTGAAGCTTCATCATTTTTTGTTTTATTTTTAATTTCCCTTGTTTTTATTATAGGGTGTGTGAGAGAAAGGACACATTGTCATTTAGACCCAAGAGTTGGTCAATAATTGATCAAATTTGGATAGAGCCTGGCTTAAGTTGTCCTACTCAGATTATGTAATCCAGATGGAGCTAGAACTGCTTGAAACTTGGTAGCCAGATATACCCATGCTCTGTTGCTCCTCCTCCTCATTCTCTCAACATCCAAAAATCCTGAATCCCACTCTCATTTTTTTCCCTCCTGACCTCACTTGAACTGCTCGTGAGACCTATTGTTGTTGTTGTTGTTGTTAAACCAAGTGGGTTTCGATGGGTTTTCCTGTTTTTGGCAAATAAAGGAGTGCACCTTGCTATCATGAAAACACTAGAAGTTACCAGTATTAAAGCAGATAATGGAGTGGGACCCTCCATAGCATCAGGTTACCAAAGTTCCCTCAGAATCCTCACAGGTGTTCGTTACTTGTCACTCTTCTTCTTGGTTTTTGTTTTTATTAAGGAAAACCCAAGTTCACAATGTTGTTGCTTGTTGAGTTACATGTTCATAAGTACCAATGTCTTAATTGCGATTTTGGGTGGCCTGACTGTGGGTGTTACAACAGCATCATTTTGGGTCCTTCAGCATTGTTAAGGCTTCTTAGTTTTATTAAGCATAAGCATAGATATCATTTATGTTTTTTTACACCACAAAATTTTGGTGCAAGTATGCAGTGATTTGTAATTAGTATTGTTTGATAAGCATGTCTGGTCATAAGATTTGTAAACAAAATTTTTTTACTTGTAATGATACTCCAAAAACTATTGTTTCAGACAAGGACTGCTGTGCCTAATGGCTTGAAAGAAAATAGATAGGATAATCACTTTCCTGATTTGATGTCTCCATTGTTGAGGATGAGTTTTTTTTCTATCAAATTTTTATATGTTAACTCTCTTACAAACAAATCAGAATTTTTTTAGGTCATTCACGTAGAATCTATTGTTCTATTATCCTTCCCTTTAACCATTTCTATAGTATCACCTTTCCTCCCTGTCAACGGCCATGTGGGTGCAGGGATCCTGCTATGGATCACCTGCCTTGCACTGCTCCCTGCAGTCACCACCACCACTACCAGTACATGGAGAGCAATACCAGTCCACCACAATATTGCATCAGATATATATTATCTGGAACTTCCTAAACAAGCACAACAGTATGTACATGGAGGGCCATTACTATACCTAAACTGCATATTGACAATTCATTCTATTTACTAAGATAGACTCAAACAATTGTTGAAAACGATAATATGCAATGTTGAGACTGTGTCACACTCAAAAAATTCATATAGACATGATTGCATACCATGACTGACATGAGCAATAACAGACAGATTATCAATGTTACGCATCAAGCCCATGATCCTTCTCAGCTCTTCAGCAGTGAACTTCACCTATAAAACAAAAAAAGATAGAAACGAGGATTACATGAAATGAAGAATTTGTACATTAATTCTGCAAAATGCAAGCTAACCGTTGATAGTTTGCTCTCCAAGATTGAAGAAAAATAATGATTTGTAACAACCAAAATACGCTATTGCTGACAGACATCGGAGGTTTTAGAAAACTTCGGAGATCAGATTTTTGCCTCAAGTAGAAAAATATCTTCGTCAAAATTTATAATCGCCGGAGTGCAGTTAAGAACATTACAAATGCAATGGTCAAACATCATTCAACAGAAAGGAAGCAAATGCATATATTGCATTCAAAAGGGCTCATCAAGATAAAATCAAGTAAATTATCAGAAACAAAAAAACAGAAAAAAAAAGAAAAAGCAATACAGCGACACATAAAAAGGAATAAAAACCAAGAAGAGAAATCACAGGCACTGTCAATGTTTTAAAAAACGTGAAACAGACACGACACGGATTGAATTTCTACACGTGCAAATGTTACAATGGGGTTTAAACGGGGGTTTAATTAAAAAATGGTAAATCTTAGTATATTTCCACCGTTAAAATTAAATGACTTAATTAATGGTAAAACATACTCCAAAAATTCTGAAATTTAACGATTCTGTAGTCCATGAATTGGATTAAAAGACTACATATTTTGATTTCTATTCTTATGAAAAATAGGTCACATGGTCGTTGGTGACCACCAAATACCTAGAGAAGGTGGAGGAGAAGAGCACTTGCAGCAACAACAACAACAGCCGATGGTGGAGAGGGAGAAGAGTACTTGCAGCAATTGCCGGCGATTGTCAGGGAGGAGAGCAGCAGTAATAGTCGATTGGGAGGAGGAGAAGAGAGAGGACCAGCAGCCGTCGGGGAGGAGGCTCTTGCCGTTGGAAGGAGGAGTAGCACCTTATCAAGAGCCGTCGGAGAGAAAGAGAGACAGTGTGTGTGTGTGTGTGTGTGTGTGTGTGTGAGATGAAAATATAATTCATATATATTTTATTTCTCGTATTTATTGATTATTGTATATAAATACTATTATTTGATGTATTTTGTATAATTTTGTAGGAATCAAGGTACTCAGAAAAAATTTAGAAAAATAAAAGAAAAAGAATAAATACATAAAGAATTTAAATATAAATTCAAATTTAGATTATATTTAAATCAAAAAAGAAAATAATTTTACATAAACAATCTAAAGTTACTTTGAATATTCAAATTCAAAATTTCACATGCTTAAAGATTTAAAAATATCATCTAAACGATTGAAATAAACTAGGTAAAAATTCATATTATTTGGGCACCTCTTAGATGTTCAAATGCACAAGTAACACCTTCTAGCCACCTATGGATCAGTTTTTTGACCCGATCTTTCGTCGTAATGATTTTAATTTGTAAATAGTTAGTATTTGAATTTATAATTTAAAGTTTTGAATCAGATTTGTTTCCAAAGTGAAAAATGTTATATATATATATATATATGAGTCAGTTCAGTTGCATCTTCGAAAATGTATCATTGTGGTTGGTCGTTAATCTAATGGTTAGTATTAAAACCACTTTTTTTGAAATGAAACTACTAGTGGTTTTTTGTTGGAGGGAAATTTTTTTCAATTTTTTATTTAATTAAATTTAAGTGTGGTAGTTATTGCATGTGGTCCCTACTTGTAAATTTATTAATAAAATTTTTCTTTTCATTAGTTATTAAGGTAGTTTTATTAGGAAAGTTTTAATTTCTTATCAAAAAATTATAATTTTT
>JAMKQA010002709.1:0-26117 GCA_024699735.1 Posidonia australis
GGGGTGGTTCACCGCGGCACTGCAGTGTGGGTGTGGTGACATGGAATCCTCACCAGCTGCTTGAGGCCAGGTCGATCACCTGTGGCCAGGGTGATGCGACCAGTTTTGGAATGAAAAAGTGTGGATTTGTGTGTGTGGACTAGTTCCTAGCCCAGATTGTTATAAATTGTGTTAATGGTTTTTAAATGATGTTTTGGGCTAGGAAACTAGATGAAATGAATTGTTTCTCCAGTGTTGAGAATAAAGGTTTATGAACGAACATGTGGTTTTGACAATAATAGTTGTTTGGCAATGGTTTTCAGTGGATTTTAGTGTTGTTTTTGGGGCGCGTACTGGGTGACGTTCCTGTCACTTACGCGTGTTTTTCCTTGTCCCCTTGTTTCAGGTGGTCAGGTGTAGGAGCAGTCTAGTTTGGTGCATCTTTTCAAGCCACGTTTGCCACACACAGGTCTGGGTGATTAGCTTTAATTATTTTATTTCTGCTATTTAATTCTTTTAGTTGTACTTGGGTAGTTCTTGTACTGTTGTGTAGCACTGGGGGGTTACACTGTCGGTGTGCAGACAGATTGGCTAGGAGCTGATAGGATAGAACCTAGTCGCTGTCAGTGTAGAGACAGATCAACTAAGAGTTGACAGAAAAGAGAGAGTTGATAAGATATCGGACTTGTCGGGCCGACAAAGAAAGGGGGAGTTGACAAGATATCGGACTTGTCAAATCGACAAAGAAAGGGGGAGCTAACAAGATATCTGACATGTCGGGTAGACAAAGAAAGGGGAGAACTAACAAGATATCGGACTTGGCTGGCCGACAAAGAAAGGAGAGAGCTGACAAGATATCGAACTTGTCGGGTTGACAAAAATAGGGGAGAACCAACAAGATATCGAACTTGTCGAGCCGACAAAGAAAGGGAGAGCTGACAAAATATTGGACTTGTTGGGCCGACAAAGAAAGGGGAGAGCAAACAAGATATCGGACTTATCTGGCCGACAAAGAAAGGGGAGAGTGGACAAGATATCGGACTTATCTGGTCGACAAAGAAAGAGGAGAGCTGACAAGATAAGGGACTTATCGGGTCGACAAAGAAAGGGGAGAGTTGATAATATATCAGACTTGTTGGACCGACAAAGAAATGGGAGAGCTGATAAGATATCAGACTTGTCGGGCCAACAAAGAAAGGAGAGAGCTAACAAGATATTGGACTTGTCGGGCCGACAAAGAAAGGGGAGAGCTGACAAAATATCAGACTTGTTAGGCTGACAAAGGAAGGGAAGAACTGACAAGATATCGGACTTGTCAGGCCGACCAAGAAGGGGGAAAGCTGACAGGATATTTGACTTGTCGGGTCGACAAAGAAAGGGGAGAGTTGACAAGATATCGAACTTGTCGGGCTGACAAAGAAAAGGAAGAGCTGACAAGATATCGGACTTGTCGGGCCAACAAAGAAAGGAGAGAGCTGATTGATAAGAGCAATCGCCACTATCGGTCTGAAGTTGTCTTTTTCTTGGTGTTCCCTGAGCTTTCGGTACGATAGGGGTAAATCTATAATTTCGCCTGTTCATACTGAATTCTGTCCATAGCTCACTCTACTCCAAAGGATGTTTTCGCAAACTTTCACAAGGTGTGTGAGAGCCTTTGGTAGATGGATGGGACTCAAGATTCCTCTATGTAATGATAGGGGCAAAATTGTAATTCTCCAATAGAGTAGAATCCACTCAAGTTGGCCACATGGTTCCGGAGTGATCTTTGGCCTGACCGAGGTTGGAGGGATTCCTGGTGGGCCCTAATTGGCAGTCGGAGTGCCACCAACCTTGGGGTCGGTTGACAGGGGCATTATGGTAATTTTACCTTGAATCGTCGAGTTCTGAAAGTTTGTGAGCATAAGTTGAATTTTGGTGTAAGGGGCATTCTTGATCTCTCACGGGAGATCAAGCCCGGCAGACAATCTGCCTTGGTGGCAGTCAAGGGATTTCTTGCAATTTAGAAAATAGTAGGGTGATTTTCTATAAATTTACCCAAACTATTCTCTGAGCCCAAACCACTGTTCCATGAGTAGTACTTATGTCCTAGCCAAACTCTTGGGGCATTTCCCCTACTCTTGACTACGAAGCTGAGGTCCTGGTCTATTCAACGGTTTCAAGGGCTTCTCTGCAAAATTTTCAGTTTTGAAGGCACTCGAGGACTTTTTGAGGGAAAGAAACACTCGTGAGTCGCCTGATATTGGTCTGAGTTCCTTGATCCTATTTTGGGGGATAAGGCCTGACAAGAGAATACTTTCCGATGTCTAGATGAACTCTGGGACCTGTCTATAATTTCTAGGAACTATTGTAAAATTTTGCAAAACTGATCAACGAGGTCAGTTCGAGTGGCAATTCTTGTCTTGGCAACTTTGCCTAGGGTCTAGGAAGCTATGCGGACATTTCCGACCTTCTCTAATTTTCTTAGGGATGATTCTGCCATTTTACTGGGTAACTTACAGTTTGGTCCAAGGCTCTGTAGAAAATGTCTAAGGGGCTAGAATAAATTTCTCCAGACGTGTGGGGTCCACTGACAGTTATACTTGTCTTGAATAGATGCATGGCGGTTGGTCTCATGTTTCGGCATATTCTTCTTCATATAAGGTTAAATCAATAGAATAAATCCCTGCCATTTAAAACCCAAACAAAACCAAAAACGAGCCACTCCTTTCTCTTCCACTTGCAACTCCCCATCTCCCTCATCTTCTTCTTCCTCCGTGCACGGCGGCTAGGACTGTGGGGCATCAGCGTCTGTGTGGGTGTTGGAGTGGCGACGGAGCGGCATGGTGGTGGGATACGCGAGGTGCACGGGCATCAGTGTAGAGTGGCGGAGGGGCGTTTGAGCAGCAAGGCATTCGCGTGAATGGCACGTGCGTCACCAGCGCGAGGGGGAGTGACGGTGGAATTGGTACTCCTCTCCCTCATCTCTCGTTTTTCTCCTCCGTGCTTGTTTGTTTTGTTCTTCTTCTTTTTTTACCCTTTCATTTTTTGTGTTTCCTGTGTGCACGACCATCTTTTCCCCTTTCGCCACCGAGTGTCTGGGGTTCCCTGCCGACGGGGTGGCAACCAGTGGGCATGGGCTTGTACTGTTTGGCCGTTCATAGGTGTGGGACGGTGGGTTGAGCAGTGGCCGAGGATTGCTGGACGGTGGCTGCATTGGCGACGCTCCGCCCATTCCCATTATTTCTTGAATAAACATTGTAAAGAGGATCGCCATATTTGCTTGGAGTCTCCATGTCGTCACACTTATTCAAATAACAATGCAAGAAGTCAGTATGAAAAATCCTCATGTTTACTTGGGAAATTCCATAATACTTGAATAAAGTTATGACATGCCTCTGTTTTAGTCTAAACTCCGTAGTGGCTAGACTTTCATGGTGCCATCCATTTTTGCATTCATGTTGCTAAATAATGTCTGTCTAAACAACATTATATAATGCTTTGACAATTATTGCAAAATGCCAAAATATTCATTACGACAATGCTAGCCCACCATTGACTTAGTGCACGAATAGGCTTTAGCCTTGTCTAAATGATGTCAGAAAATGCCACCGGCTCCTGTTCAAATTGACGTGCTATGACCACTATCTTTTGAATAAGTTTCTGATTTTTATTTAAATGCCATGCCTTTGTTCTGAATATGAAGAATTCTAACTTCGCTTGATGATGGTTAGGCCTGGTATTCTTGCCTCTGATCGGCCTTTGTTTCATGCAGTCTGACTCTGAGTTCGAGGCTGAGGTGACCCAGAAAAGCGGGATCACCTCGAGCTCACAGGCCCAAAGTCATAGGGCTAGTTCACAATCTGGGGCTACTTCCAGCTCATAGGCTCAAGGTCGTGGGGCCAGTTCACGATCTGGGGTTGCTTCCAACTCCAAGGCATCAGAGGAGGCGATGCCCAATATACCTGAGGATGTAAGAAATCAACACTTCCCCTGCTTTGCTACTTTCTTCTTTTGATATATTTTAGTCCGGCTAACGTTATTTGCATTATTGGTAGGAATCTGGCAACTTTGGGGGTCAATTGTTAGATAGGAATCACATCCACAACCACGACGATTTTGAGGTAACTTTTCCCTTTTTTCACACACATTCCTGTTGATTGTCTGTGATTTCTGATTATGTTGTTTCTTGCTTCTCAGGCTGGTGATACTGGGCGAGTGATGCAGTGTCTCTAGACATCGTTGTTGGAGCATTTTAAGTGCCTCCTCGGCTTCCTAAGGGAATTCCCACTCCATCGCACACCTTTCGGGAGCCTCCTTCGGTTTCGAGCCATCCATGGCAACTACGAATACTTCTGGGCACTCGTAAAGCGGTGGTGGCATGAGACCCACACCTTCCATTTTCCCTTCGGCGAGATGACAGTCCTACCGGAGCACTAGGCTTTGCTGACAGGCTTCAGCTTCGGGAAGGAGCCCATCGTGGGAAAGGCCACCTTGGAGTTTGCCAAGGTGCCTAGCTTCTAGGTCGTGAGTGTCCTCCACTAACTCGGTCGGCACATTACCACTGCTATAGCTGACTGCGGGAGTGGGACTTGTTCTGGCCAGATCCTGTGTCGGGTTCAAGGGAGGTGTCCTTTGCCATTTTCTGTTGGAGCAGATAGGGCACATCTTCTGCGATACTTCTGGGTATTGCGCCTCGGCAGATTGGTTGATATACTTCGCCGACTTGGACCATCTGGATCAGTACGACTGGGGCGGTGCCAGTTATACCTACATGCTCTGCGGCTTGGACAACATTGTGAAAAGCAACCAGCGGTCCCATGTGGGGCTATATCCACTACTAACGATGAGCTTCTGCATTGCCTCCTTCTATTTATATATGGTGACTATATTCTGACTTTGACTTGTTCTTTTTTGTTCACAGTACTGGTGGATGGAGCATTGCATGCGGGGCCATTACTTCTTTCGCCTTTGCCCCATGCTTCTTCTACTTCCCCAGCAGTGGTGCGAGCAGGACCACCGCACTACAACAGGAGTATACAGTTACGAGTCCTACCGCTACCTGCTGGACTTGTTGTCGATTCACGACGTAAGTTTGCAGACACTACACTTGTTTTTTGTTGCCTCTGTTTCTTTTGACATGTTGGAATGACTTGTATTCTGTTCTGTCCTGGACAAGTCGAGTTGAGGCCCTTTGAGTGGTATGTCAGGCTAGATTAGGAGCCTCTGAACTTCGCTCGGACTTACTGCCAAAAGCAGATGAAGTTTTTTCTGCTTCAACAAATCTTCTTTCTACCTACCTAGCCTGGTTCGTCACTAGTTCACTCTAAAGTTCGGCATCCTGCTCCCGCCTCCTGCCAAGATGGAGCCTCAGGCCACCACCCACGTACGAGCTCATTCTATCGCAACCGAGATCATGGTTGATCGCAGTCGGTACATCCTGCGTCCTACTGATTATAATGAATACCAGGAGTGGTACTAGTGTGCTAGCAAGCCGTACCTCTTTGAGGAGGACCTCCGAGAACAACAGTGGCACATGTGGTTTGCTGAGAACTGGGCTGAGGTAAGGTTTTGTTTTCCTGGCAGCATGATCTGGCTCTGTAATTCTGACTATTCTGACATAATTGTTTACTTTTGTTGCAGCAATTTGAGGGCAGGCTGAGCGACTTCTATGCTCGGATGCGGCAAGCCAAGGTATTTTGTTATACTCTCCTTATCTTTTAATTTCTTGACAACATACACCTGACTATAATATTGTCCTCATGTGTAACAGGCCTAGCGGGAAGCTCGTGGGGAGGTGAGTGCTTTCCATTTTCTGTGTCTGTTACTTTTGTCTCAGTGCCCATCCTAATCTGACCTTCTTATTTCAGGGATAACAGTTGGAGGATGTTATCCTTGGAAGCAGTGGTGATAAGGCCGACCCGGAACTTGAGGAGGATACTTCTGCCATTGGGGACTTGATAGGCGCTTCTACTTCCGGTCCCCCTCGTGGTTGTGCAGCTTCAGCTGCCACCACTCGACGGCTCCGGCGTAAGGGTGAACGCCAAACTGCCCGTGCCTCCCAGGGGCGAGATCCAGATGAAAGCGCTGACGAAACTTAGGATTAGTTTCTATTCTAAATTTGTACTCCTGCCAATGTTGTAATTTGATACCATTAACTGTTAACTCTGGTTTAGTAAACTTGAACATTTCTTTTAACTGTCTGCTTCTTGCTAAATGTCCCCTTGAATTGCTTGTTTTTGCTGTGTACCTTGGAATGTGCTTATTGGTGCTTGTAGTTGTAGTTGACACGAGCCTCAAATTCTTTGCGCCAGTTGGGCGAGCTCAGGAATGACAGTGATCCTGTTGATAGGGCCTGTGATTTACGTGCATGTCATCTGCGCAACTTCTAAGCACATCACGGATAATAGTAGAGAAACTAGAAATCCCTGATCATTACGCACATGTTGACCGTGCATTTATTCCACGCATTTCTTACAGGGCCCAATTCCCTGCTCATTAGGCGGATGTTCTTCGTGCAATCATGACGTGCGTGACTTTTGACACAGTCACAAGTCGCAGCTTCTGTCACTTCCTCCTCTTTAAAAAGGGGGCACAGGCGTAGATTGGGGCACCTATCTGCCTCACTTCCTATCCAAGCTCCTCCTGTGGTCCGCTTCTTTCTACTTCAGTCGTTCGTGTCTTCCTACCATTCTGCCGCCAGCGACTCCACCACTCCTCTGCCAGACTCCTCTCCTCTTCTACTGCTGATGTCCTTCTCCTAGGCATTATGGTGAGGCATCCATGGCGAGGGGGTAGGGCTACATATCGTAGGATCCTAATGTTGCTTTTATGTACTCCCCAGAATTTTCCTACGATGGTTACTCCGCCCTACTGCTTGGACGTGCTGAGGTGTTGGATTGGCATGCTTTCTGACGATGACTGAGAGAGGCTACGTTGTTGGTGAATCTCTGGGCGACTCTCGAAGAACAGGGATGTGGAGGTGAGCCGATATCTCTAGTACGCCATGGCTAGATTCTGGAAGCCAGCCCACCATGTGTTTCGGTTTGGCCGTGAGGAACTGACCGTAACTTTGGAAGAAACCAGCTGAATCTGTGGCTTATCGAAACTACTAGGGCCTCCAGTCTTCATGAGCTGGGATAGGTATGCATATGTCCTCTCCCAGCTAACTGGTCTGAGCACTGTAGAATGCAGGAGGCACTTAATCTATGTAGACAGTTCTGAGCCCATGCTCCGTGTGGATTATTTTGATGAAGTGATCATGAGGCGCTCAGTATTGGGCGAGGATCTATGGTTGCGTGGCTTCATCCTCCTCTTTCTTGGGGAACTTATATTCAGCCATGGCTGGATGACAGTAGCAATTATGGCTGCGTGGCTTCATCCTCTGCTTTCTTGGGGAACTTATATTCAGCCATGGCTGGATGACAGTAGTGATCGAGGTGGCCGAGATCGCTTTGGTGGTGGTGAGCAAATCGATAAATTTGGCACCCATGATTCTGACGGAGACTTATTGGGGCCTAGACCATGCCCTTTACTGGTGCCACCATTTCTATGGCTATGGAGCATTAATGCAGGTAGCCTTGAACTCTTCTGAAACTGGCGCATCACTGTTTACTGACTTAACGCTTTGATAGGTATGGCTGACAACTCACATGGGAGTCAAGGTCCTGTGTCCTCAGAGGCCGACATTCGAAGCTTACTGCCAGAGTGGGCATGCCCGGACCATTTCTGGTGTACAGGAGTTCTACGAGAAGCAGGAGGGACTAGTCGATGATCAAATAGCTTAGTAGATCGTCCCATCAATCGCGGAGCCTTTCACAGTGTTCTTCAATCGTACTGACATGAGGGTGGTTGTCCTTCCTAGCCTGACTGAAGGAGCGGAGTATCATCATGTTCATGTCCTGCATCAGTTTGGCTTTCGCCAAGACATTTTTGAGCAATCTCCAATGCCCAGCATCTTCCGACTGTATCCTCAAAATTCTACCGTTGCTGAACTGGCTTGTTCGCTGCAGACTGGTGTTAACTCTACTAACCTAACTCTAGTGAGAGGCACGAGCTATTCTAAGGCATATAGGGTGCATACACAGGTGGACTGGCCAATCAATGAAATGGCTCCTGGTGGTCCTCTATTTCACAATGCGAGTAGTTCAAAAAGGCCTCGGATTGGAGGGAATAACTGATTCGGGCATATGTAGTGTATTTCTGTCATTTCTCTCAATGATTGTACCCTTGAACTTGAATTTGAATGAAGAATCTATACTTTTTCATTGTATGACCATTTATTTCTTTCTGCGACTAGCTTCTTTGAGTGACTCTGTCATAGCATTAGGACCAGCCAAACCATCTATGCTTTTGAAGGCGTAGATTAGATACATTACTGTAACTTGCTAGGTTTGGCCTCTAAGCCGGGTGTGTGGGAGGCACTTCTACTAATTGGCTTTCGCCTAGGTGCCGTGGGTCATGATGATTCCATCACCTTGAAGGGGCGTAGATTGGATTCATCACTGAAGCATGTCGGTCCTAGTCCCTGGGTCGGGTCTACGGGAGGCACTTCCGTCGCAAGTCCGTCTATCAGCCACTGGAGTCCCTAGTAAAAACGTGCATCTCATACGTGCTGGTACTCCGCGGCTCCCGAATGTGGGGGCAAATGTTGAAGTTCCCCAGTCTCCCGAGTCCTAGTCTGGAGTGATTCTAGACTTGATGATCTGCCTCTATCCATTCCTTCTACTGACTTCCGGTGTAGGGTTACACACTGACTTGCACCGATCTCTTGGCCAGAAACACCCTACTAGACGTCCATTTGCCAAAATGCAACTGACATGCCCCTGGCTATGGGTGTTCGCCTGGTGGGGCCTGACTAGAGGTTGCCGGTGTGTTCCTGGCTAGGATGTGGTTGATTGGAGGTGGCCATGAGGGTAGCTGACATTCCCTTGGCTACAGTACTCTATTGAAGTCAACCATGTGGGCAGCTAACATGCCCCTGGCTGGAGGCGAACCACTGAAGTCGACCATGAGGGCAGCTAACATGCCCCTGGCTAGCGACTAGGCAAAGTCCTGGCCCATGATGGTAATGATGGGGGAAGTAATGTAGATGCATGGATTGTGCTTACTTAAGTATGCTAGGCCCTCAGCATTAGAAAAGCTTTGGTGCCTACCCGAATGGAAATGGGGAATCTTGCTGTCTGACGGATTCTATCTGGATCCCTAGCTGGCGAGTGGCACTCTGGGTGACGGGGCGGTTATGTTTGGACAGTGGATACTTGGATGATGGATAATTGAATGGTAAACGTTTAAATGGTGACGAGGTTAGGACTCCACATCAAACTCTTCGGGTCCCACACCTGCTTTTTTTATTATCAGTTGTGGGCTCACTCTACTCCTATCGGGGGTAATGAGTGCCAAGGTGGGAGGCTTTTGCTAAGAAGAGGGGATAGTCATTAGATGGTGTGGGTGGCTCAAGCGCATGCTCCGACTCCTCCCCAAGGTATAGTAGGGGAAGAGTTGGGCCATTCACCTCTCTCTAGGGTTGGCTTCTGTCTTCTCATTTCTTTTGTGCCCTTTGCGTATTATGATTTTTCTTGCTCACTCTCGCTCACAACCTAGCATTTTATCTTCCTCTTGGAGGTGTGGGTCCTTAGAGAGTTTGAAAGCTTCGTCCTGCTCTCGATGGAGGGTGGCTTCCTCACTTCCTAAATGATCCCGATAGAACCCCTCGAGAGGTGAGAACCCTTCCCAGGGTAGGCTAAGCTTTTCTGATTTTCATCATCGAGCCATTATGTGGATGGTGCAAGTGCATGCTTGTTTATATAAGAAGCAAAAATATATGGATGCCGAGTGCATATGCAGTATGAATGCAAGGATGCGTGTTGCAATAACACAATGTGAATGCAATAGAACAAGATGAGCAGATGCTGGGTTGTGGATTACTACTGTGGAATGCAGAATACACTGATGCAGGGTGATCGGATGTAGGGGAGAGGACTTTGCCAAGCACACTAGGACCCAATCACATAATATTTCTTCAGGTAGCATGTGTTGACCGACTCGGACTGCTCAAGATGATCCATGTCCTCTAGGATTGCGGCTCCTCCTGAGAGGATATGCTTGACGATAAAGGGACCTCGCCAGTTAAGTCAAAACTTTCCACGAGCATCAGGTAGCTGAATTGCCCGCAGCACCAAATCTCTCGGCATTATGCTTCTGGATCGGACCTTCTTCTGATAAGACCTGACCATGCACTTCTGATAGAACTGGGCATGATGCAAGGCCTGTAGTTTGTGCTCATCTATTATGTTCAACTATACACACCGGCCTTCAACCCATTCCGCCTCCTCTAGCTCTACTTCCCTCAGGATTCTAAGTGATGGAATCTCTACTTTAATGGGGAGAACTGCGTCCATGTCGTAGACCAATGAGTAAGGGATTGCCCTTGTAGAAGTCCGGATGGATGTCTTATAGGCCCATAATGCGTAGGAGAGCTGATCATGCCAATCCCAATGAGTCTCTACCATTTTCTTTAGGATCTTTGTGAGGTTCCTGTTGGCGGACTCCACAGCGGCGTTCATCTACGTGCGATATGGGGAGGATCGATGATCCTTGATGTGGAGGCTCTACAAGAAATCCTCCACCCTCTTGGCTATGAAATTCTTCCCATTGTCATAGATAAAGGCGTGAGGGACCCCATATCGGGCTACAATGTTGTTTCGGATAAACTTCATTGTAGTCACGGCGATGACTGCCTTGTAGGAAGCCGCTTCTACCCATTTGGTGAAGTAGTCGTTCACCACTAAGATGAAGCGGTGCCCATTGGAAGCTACGAGATGAATGGTCCCGATGACGTCAATTCCCCATGTTGAGAAGGGCCATGGCAAGGACATATTATGCAGCTAATGAAGGGGAGCATGGATAAGATTCCCATGGATCTAGTAGTTGTGGCACCTTTGGACGAACTGATAGCAATTTGCTTCCATGGTCGACCAATAATAGCCCCGTAACATGATCTTCTTGGCCAACAAAATCTCGTTCATGTGTGGGCCGCATACTCTGGCATGTATCTGTAGTATCAGGGTGTCGGCCTCCTTTCTATCTACGTACCTCAAAAGCATTTGGTTGTAGGATCTTCTATACAAATGGCCATCCCCAAGTGCGTACTTCGATGCAAGCCACTGCATGGTCATCCTGTCAGTAGAGGAGGTGTTAGGCGTGAGGCTTCTGGTCTTTAGGGAAACCTTGATGTCGTGGTACCAGGGAAGTTCTTCAGGTGGATCAGCCTCTTCTACACATGCAATACACAGGGTAATCCACTCGGGTTACCGATACATCCACCACATCATCGTCCAATATGGATAGCCACGATGCCAAAGTTGCCAGTGCATCTACATATGCGTTCTTCGCTTTATTCAAGAAGGAGAAGGAAATATCCTCAAATTCTGCCATGAGCTTCAAAAGATATGACTGGTATGGCACTAAGTTCGGGTCCTTTGTCTTCCAATTCCCGTTCACCTGAGATATGACCAACAAGGTGTCACCATGGACCCACAACATCCGTACACCGTGCTCTAACACAGCTGCCAACTCTAGCTGGGCCACTGGTTGGTTGGTGGAAGGTATGGTGGGGTAGGCAGCTAACTGGATGGGTTGGGTAAGAGCTGGCTGAGGTTTGGCTTCAAGGCAAATGGGTGTAGCTGGGGATGATTGCATGGTAGGTAGTGCAATCATGCGCTCTGTCCTGGCGACCAGGTGAATCATGCCGACGACGGATCCTAAACCGGAGGGAAAGGACCAACACAGCTGAGAGGGGAACGGTTCAAAGACATGGTGGATAAGATCAGAGGGGTCCAACAGGGAAGTGTTGGACCTAGTAGGAAAGAGACCGTGAACCCTTGAGGTCCCAGGTGCTCCTAGATTTGTGTGCTGAGGGAGGCTGATTGATTATACTGGGGTGTGGTTGTACTCGTGCTGGTCCTGGTGTTTGTGCTTATGCTTGGGTCGATGCAGACCCTGCATCCTAGGTGTTGATGATAATGACCTTGCGGTCAATGAGGTCCTGTATGGCATTTCAGAGAGTGAAATAGTTGTCCGTCGAGTGCCCCGCAGTTCGATGGTAACTGCAGTACAAATTCAGTTTATACCACACCGACAATGGATTCAACAGTAGACGAATGTCTAGGTACCTGAGGAATGACAGCACCTTGGGAAGGATGGTGCTCAACAGCTCGACCAGCGGAGTGAACTCTCGGTTGAATCGTCGGGGCCTCCCTTGTGGGGGGTGCTGTCCTTGCCTCGCCGATGCTACAGGATACACTGGCTCGACGGTGGTAGTGATGTGGGGGGGTGTGGGGTGTCCTACGTGTTGGTGCATAAAGTACCTAATTTTGAGCCAGCGAGCCCACCACGTTCACAGGCACAACAACGGACTCTACGTATGCAACGACACACTTCAGGGGGTCCCTCCTCTTTGGATAGCTGGAGCTAGAGCCGTTGTTGTTGTTGCTACTGTTGTTACTGGTGTCAATGTTATGGCTGAGGGTGGTTTCCTACTTGGCAAACACAGTGAGTGCGGGAAAACTACCACTTCGCAGTGAGCTTTCCATGCGGGCGCTAGCTCTAATCAGGGATGAGAAAGTGGTGATAGGCTAAATGCTGAGCAGAGCCCCTATGGCTGGTTGTGCCCCACGGATGATCATCTCGATAGACTCCTCATGAGAGGGTCTATCTTTGACCTATGAGGCAAGGACACACCAGCACCCGATGTACTCTCCATACGGCTAGAGGGGCTTCTGCTTTGTGGCAGCCAAGTCCTCCCTCTTGGGGACTAGGTTCAGGTTGAAGGAATACTACTCCAGAAACGCCTGAGCTAGGTCATTCTAAGTCCAAATGGTTGCCATGTCCAAAGAGGTGAAGCACTTCAAGGCAGGACCAGAGAGACTCCTTTGGAACAAGCGGATCAACAACCTTTCATCAGCTTAAAGTTGAGCGAGGTCTCTACAGTATGCCCTCAGATAGGAGATTGGGCAGCCTTTTCTATTCTATTTCTCAAAATCCGAGACTTGGAAATTTGGTGGGAGAGGAGCCTCTGGGAAATAGGAGAGGTCCCTGAACTGAAAAGACTGGCAATCCCTACACTACATTTGTCGAAGTGCTCTTTCCAAATCGCCCATTCTGGTGAGAAGGGCTTCTAGGGTCGTTGTTGACAATACTGACGCAGCTTGGGCGGGTGCCGCATATGTAGTGTGGGTCGCACCAACATGCTCCTCTAGATCTACCATCATACCACCTGATGTCATGGCATGATGGCCGGCATACCCGTGCGGGTGCATGGTGTGTTGTGGTATGTATGGGGGTACCTATGTCTAATGCAAGGATGGAGGGTAGGCGGTATGCTGTGCTGTGAGTGGTGCAGGGTTTGCAGGCGACAGTTGTTGTCTTGGTGCAAGTCCAGGCGGTGAGGCCAGAGAATGTTGTGCTCCTGCCTGACTAAGAGACTGGCCACCAGGTTCTAGAGATGCATGCTGTGAAGAGTGAGATGAAGGTGAAGGATGCAAGGTCCACACCCCCATCGCCTAATTAGCGAGGAGCTGGGACGATGGCCGAGGTGACGGTGCCGTAGATGCAGAGTGAAGCACCAAAGCTGAGTGCGATGAGATTTCAGGGGGAGGGGATGCCAGAAGCAATGACAAATCTAGGGAGAGTGCCATACCTGTAGCTTCTGAGTGAGGGCCAAGAAGTACTGAGCCTGCAAGACTGAGTCCCAATCGGTAGTGGTACCGAGGGACAGAATTGCCAGCAGAGCCAACGCAACAAAGGACAAGGGGAAGTAGACTTTCCAAAAGGGGCAACACCTACCAAAGAGGCTACCATAGTAGGCTAGGTGGTCAAAGTGGACGGGCCCTGTAGAGGGAGAGACATAGGCAACTCTAGAGCTCGAGTAACAGTCACTGCAACAGACTCAGTGACGAGCTCCAGACCGAACAGGGTCTACCAGTGTCTCGACACAAGAGGGTAAGACACTCCATGGGCCTAGAGAAGGCTGGCATGGGGCGAAGAGACAGCAACGAAAGTCAAAAAAAGGGACGAAAGGGCTGAAGTGGTGATCCCCTCAGAGGTGACAGTGGAAAGAGCCTTGCTAACACACCAGACCATGGTGGAACATGAGCAAATACGAATAGGGCTACAATAGCTGAAGGACGGACGGATCCTACGACAAGCTATCGTCGAAGGCAACAAATAGCTCGAAAAGAGGTCGAGAGCAAGTGTCAGAGAACATGGGAACTGAGAGGGGGTGCTCGAGCTCTGGTCAAAGGACTCGTGCGCGAACCTATGGACGGAAAAAGACAAGGGCAGGTGTCAAAACCTGTGGATAAAAAATGCAATGTTTGTTAAGTGGTATGAATGGCACACATGCACATGGGTGCAACTAACATATGCTCTCTCACCATCTAAGTGTGCCCTAGGAGGCTGTCTACTCCGGATGCTCTCGAGGTGAATGGATCTCTGACTCAAGGTAGAAAGTGGGGTTCTATCCCATGCCAAAGCTATGGAACGGTGATGCGTTGGGAGCCTCGACCCTGCCAAAGCATGGGTTGTACCCTCTACTAACACCGACATGACCTCAAATAAGGGGGATAGCCTAGCATCAAATCCTACGGCAAAGCAATAGGACAAGAAAGTCAGGACTAGCCTTTGTAAATTGTAGGTGGACTCAAAGGAGAGAGATGCATGCGCCTACATGATTCAATCATGCAAATATACTAGGTGATTTTTACTTGCCCATTTTATTAACCATGAAGGGAAAAAGGTGCATTATTGTCTCAAGTTATCCTTATGCATTGATTTTACTTGCAAAATTTTAAATTAAACCAAGGGGAGAGGTAAGCAAGTCTCTAGTTTTCCCTAAATAAACAGAGGAAAGAAAGAGAAAATCCACAAATCATGGCAAAACAAGCATCGGACAAAAGCCATGGACATGGCATGTGCTCGTGTCGTGAACAGGATTGTGATAAAGAAAATGAACAACATTGCAAAAGACATGGAACATGGCATGTGCATTGTGACGTGAACGTGACATCTTGGTGTAAAGCAAAACATACATCATCTATAAGGAATAATACATCATAAAACCACACTACCAAAGTATGCACACACGAGAGAAACCATGCAAGCGAGGAAAATCCAAAACGAAAGTCGGAGTCTTGTATCCCTAGTGGAGTCGTCAGTTCCTGTGACCATGCCGATGGAGGGAACCACGCTCCGATGCGATTGAGACCGCATGGAGACTGGTAAGGCCACGACGAATCCAGCAAATCCGAGGATGGGAAGACAGCTCGAAAACACCAGAAAAAATGATGTAAAGATAAAATATGGAGTCACCACCTAGTCCATTTTAAATAAGAAGATAAGGAAAACCGTATCGAAAAATCAAAACTCGAAAACGAATACGAAAATAAAAGATGACTCATGCCAAATGGATACGACACATGGATCATTGCAAATCGGAGAAAGGGTTAGGACTCCTATTTCGTACAGGGAAGGTATTAGGTACCCCTATATCCCGACAAGTCGGTCTTTCTCGGAATTTTCACTCGCATGCTTGGTTATGTGGGCACTTGAATGCTAATTAGTGTGGTCATACGGATGATGCAAGAGAGATAAAGCTATGTGACTATGACATGCCAAAAACTAAGTATAATCAAACTGAGAGACATAAAATAATGCAAAGGGTGTAGGTGTGCTGGGTTAATGGCTAAGTTGTGGTGGACCCCATCCCTGGATGACACACGCATCAGCAACGTGCATGACGAGTGCGCACCCAAAACGTGCCACCCTGAGACGTCCTAGCAACTTGCTATCATGGCCATATCACGAGCACACAGGGAATACAATGTTGTAGCTATCAGGGTATTGGAAGCATATATCAGGTGAGGGCTCATGCATGAACAAAATGTAACCATGCTGGCGACAGTCTCGATGATTTTGGCGTGAAAGGCCAAATATACGAGGATCGGCAAAGTCACGACAAAAATAAAATAAAAATGCAAATGCAGAAGTCGCCACCTAGTCTATTAAAATGGAAGACAAGGAAAACCATAAAAGAATCATTCAAATCATGCATATAAAAACCAATAGAAAAGGTCTTAAACCAGAAATATGTAAGGATCCCTGTTACGCACGAGGAAGGTATTAGGCACCCTCGTGCGCCCGATAAATCGGTCTTCTATAGGTTTCTCATTTGCTTATGGAATGTCGACTTTCTCAGCCTTTACTGTACGCCCGAGGGTGATATGCCATGCCATGCTAAGTGAGTGATGTTTTATGCTAAATAAGGGTGCATGATGTGCAGGGGTGTGTCCTAATGCTCAGAAGTATCACTCATATATCGGGTCAAGTGTCGATGCAAAGATATTGCAGAAATAGATCAAGGATCTAAATATTTCGAGTGATTTTTCATCCTTGCTTTGCTACATGTCAAATGAAATCTAATATGCATGGAAATGGCTAAAAACAGAGCTATGCCCTCCTGATATATCAAGGAAGAAAGCCAGAGAAAAACTAGAAGCAAAGCGAAGCTGGAAATCATGCTAAAACCCATGCAAAAATTTGTTGTGTGCTACTGAAAACAGGCTGAGGCATCTGTTAGGTGCGCCAGACTGGTGCTTCAGTCTGGTGCGCCACCTATGTGCTCCTGTGTGGGTCAGAAAGATGTGCCAAAGCAAATACAGAAATTCATGCAGTGCAAAGTCACATATGAATGCATTCCAGTAAATCATGCAATGTAAAACCCTTTACAAAACTTGAAAAATATGCTTTGAAAGTGAAAGAAGTGCATGTGTAAGAAGACTTGTGGACCTTATGCTCAAGGGCTAGTAGCCTCACACAAGATCACACCCTATTCATGCTAAATGAAAACAGCAAGATTCAGCCATGTCACTGGATCATGGGCTGATGCATAAGGCTCTCCACGTAGGAGTAAAATGCAACCAGCCTACCAGATTTTGAACTATGGACTGAATGATTAAAGAGCAAAGCAACTGAAAAGCAACATCACATGAAGTTGAAATCAAGCATGCCCCCTCACGAAATACTAAAGAATCACCACTGAAAGAATCAGGTTCCAAATCATTCAAGAAAGCATGCAGATGTAGATGCAAAAGAGGGTGGTTTGCTTCTCTGACTAGTCTGGTGCATCTGCATGGTGCGCCAGAGTGGTACTCTGGGTTGTTGCGCCACTCTGGTGCTCCAGATTGGTGCTCCTTAGAAAATCTGGATCAAACTGCAATCTGATCCAGAATGGAGGTGGATGATTTTTATTAATGCAGATCAGTTCATGCAGATGATAAAAAAACCAAAAACATGATGAGATACAAATGAGCAAAGCAAACTTATTATGATGTGATTCAAAATCATAGGTTCATGGCTGAAACAATACTTGCATAAGATTCTAAAGATGAAACATAACATGAACTTTAACAGCCGTATGCAAAGAATGAATCATGGAAACTTGGTTCGCTACATATCTATTAGCATGCATGTTTATGAATCGTGCACTCTTATGCAAAAGAATAGAAAAGAAAAGAAACAACTCAAAGGAAGTAACAAGGTGCAGATTTCATGCTAGAAGTAAGAAACATGCTAGCAAACTAGGTATAGATTTGCATATAGAACATCTCGCCAAGGAAACTAATAATCTCGTCATGGAACTCTCATGTAAACAGTAAAAAAAATCAGATCATATATGAAGTCTAAAGCATGCTTTATCTTGATGCTATGGTTGAGATTTAAAGGAGAAGGGAAATAAAAGAGGTCTTACCTCTCAAGGTGTTCCCTCTTGAAATATCAAAGATAGAGAGATCCTCGTTGCTTTGGAAGGGCCAAATATGCTTTGGAATGCGAGGGAATACTCCAGAAAACGAGAATAGGCTGCTGGAAGGAGTATATAGCTTGCGTAAGATGCTTGCTCAGATCAGGATTGCTGAAATCAAGGTTTGTAACCCCTTCTAATGGTTGCTTATAAAGGTCCTTACATAGGATTTCCTAAGGGTAACTCCTAGAGAATGCAAGGAGCCTCGTAAACGAAGAGCCTGGAAAGATTCCAAGGCATATTTGTTGGTGGAGGTAACAGTCATGGGAGGTGGAAAGCCAGCAGCCAGTAGTATGAGAAATGGCTACGCGCCGGCTTGGTGCGTTAGGTAGGTGTGCCAGCCTAGTGCTCCAGCTAGATGTGCCGCTTAGTGCTCCTGCTCGATGCTCCAAACAGGTGCTCCAGCTAGGTGCTCTCCCCTACTTGTCTAGAATTCTAATTGGGCTGTGGGCCTGCTATGGGCTTGTGGTTGGCTTAGCTAATGGGATTCAAAAGGTGGTTGGGTTAGCCACATCCAAAGCAACATCTGGAAAGCTCATCTATGAGTCACCTCAAAATCAAGGTGTCTACACAAAAAAATCAAGAAAAGATCCATCTTCATAAAAGAGAACTTAAGCAAAAAACAAGGGATGCGAGCAAACAAAGAGCAAAACCATGTTAATGGAAATAAACATGCAGGGGTGACCTAAGTAGAGGAGATGTGGTCTAGGCTTGGTCGAGTCTGGCCCCGTCTAGGCCCTGCCCGATACGCACATGGGTGGCACTATCGGGGTGCGCAGGATGAACAGAGGTCGGACCTTCCTCCTTCATCGCCTCTTCCATGGAAAACATCGGATCATTAAACTAACAAGATTGTTCGGGAGCTTGGGGAGACTACCATGACATGATGAAAATGTAGAGAAACTATCAGAAAGCAATGGGCACTTCTCCCCATCCCTACCACCGGTGTCAATGCCAATCCACCTCCGGCAAGCCTCTACGAGGGGTTCCCGGCTTGAGGGATGGACTCGATCGCTCCAGGGAGTGAGGGGAGAAGGAGAGGTGCCGTTGGATGTCAAAACCAAGCGCTCAAAGGTCGAGGCGGCCTCACGCCAGTGAATGTCGTCCGTCGATGGAGAGAGTGACGGGATGCAACAAACGGGAGTGAAAACACAAGAAAAACTCATACGAGAGTGATGAAATAACGATGCTTGATACTCCATTAGTGACTTGGGAGGAGTGTTGTACCTGTGGACGGTTGGGAAGCATCACCCGAAGCCAGCAGTGGTGGGTTCCGATGGGAGAGGTTGGCACGGTGACTCGACGACTAAGGACGGCCCGTAGACAGTCAGGGACACTAATGAGGAGCTCAGGATGCTCGCCGGAGGTGGAAGAGGATGGTCGCTCACGGCATGGGTGTTGGGTTCACGTTTCTTCTCCAGCGAGGTTTCTCTCTGGGTTCTCTCCTTCGCAAATGACTTGTGTGTTTCTTTGGGGTCTAGTTTGGGTTTTTGGTGCTCACGCTTGTGTGGTAGTTGGTTGGTGGCATGGCGAAGGGGCTGGGTTGTCAAAGGGCTGCAGGCGGCTCGTCAGATCGTTGCAGGCTTTGCATGCCAGCGCCAGCAGCGCAAGGTGTGGTGGTGGAGATAGGGCATGGGAAGGCTAGAGGTGTGTCAGGCATGCCAGAAGACAGATCGACACTCCGTGCATGTCGTCGCTCGTACAAGGTACAAGGTTGTACAACGAAAGCGACAAGTCAGGCAGCTCTTGCCAAACTGGCCTGGCCCTGACACGCGCTTGGGCCACATTATCGAGCCACACATGTCGTAGGGCCAAAGCACACAAATCGGTTTTCAGGAGTTGGGTTTAGTAAATGAGTGGGGTTTAGGATAATTTTGGAGGTTTTGGGTTGGTTTAGGTTAATGGCCTTGGTTGGGGAATTAGGATATGACTGGGTCCACCATCTAGCTACACTCTCTGTCGGGTCCACCTGTCAACATGGGTTGGAAACCGAGGTGTCTACAGAATTAAAATAAAATATCCCTACTCATCACCATCTCCTGCAATGACAAAAGTGGAATATTTGAGCTTGTCACCGCTACCATAGGCGATGAGTTAAAATATCAATTTTTTTTTATTTTAAACTTAAAACATGGATATTTTACTAAGATAGCTTATGGAAACGCTTTTTTACACCAGCTTATTTTGTTAAGCACCTATTGCCTAATAAACGTTTCGAAACAAGCCAGCTTATCGAGTTTTTTTTAAAAAAAGTTGGTTATAGCTTTTTAATTCATTTTGTAGCTTTTAGAAAAACTAATGGGTGTTAACTTTTTGAAAAGCTATGAATATTAATTATAGCTTTTCTAATGATATCCTTAGAAGTTAATTTTAATTACAACATGGTAACGATCAGGTGGCTGATGCAATGGAGGCTATGGTGGTCGATGGTGGCTGGCCGTGGCGACGATAGACAGTAGTGGCCAACTATGATAACGGTGGTGGTGGTTGGCAATGACGGATGGTGGTAAGTGGGAAGCGACGATGGTGGTGGCCGAGGTGGTAGTGGTGGTGGCGGTAGTGGTGGCCAACAACAACGGTAGTGGCCAACATTAGAGGGTGGTGGCCAACGACGACGGTGGTGGCGGCTAGTAAAGGCAGACGGCAACGGTGGTCGTGGCTGACGACGGCTGTCACACGACCACAACGATGGCGATGGTGGTGGCTGGCAATGATGGATGGCGGTAAGTGAGAGGCGACAATGGTGGTGGCCGAGGTGGTAGTGGTGGTGGCCACAGTGGCGGTAGTGGTGACCAACAACAACGGTGGTGGCTGGTGTCGAAGGATGGTGGCCGATGACGATGGTGGCTAGTAAAAGTGAACGGCAAAGATGGTGGTGGGCGACGACATCGGTGATGCAGACACAATAGTGGCAATGGTGGTGGCTGATGGCAGCAGACGGTGGTGGTCGATGGCGGCGGCAGTGGTAGCCAATGGTAGTGGTGGTGGCCGATGACAGTAGTGGTGCTGGGCGGTCTTGTTAGCCAACATCACAAATAAGCAAGTAGTGATCACATTAGTCGTCGACGTATGTGGAAGAATCAATGTCTTCATCCAATACATCCCCAAATCCACATCCACAGGTCTCTAGATTCGAGGAGCTGAGCCATGCCTTCTTTGCCCATTTCATAGGATGTTGGAAAAGGGTCAAGGTCTCCAATCACCTTTTCTCCATCATCCAGAAGTTGAAGGAGACATTGAAAAACTATGTGCAACGCTTCAATCTTGCTCTCACTAATATCCCTGACTTGAAGGAAGATGTCACCATTGTCGCCTTTTAGCAAGGTATCACCCCCTCGGAGCTTACACACTCCTACTACTTGAATGAGGTGACTACTCTCGCTGAGGCCATGGAAAGGGCCACAATTATAGCATTGTTGATGAGTTGGATGAAGCCAAGCTTGTGGTGCAAATGAAGGACCAACCTTAAGTTTAGTCAAATACCTAACAAAGGCAAAATGACTCTGTAACGATCCAATTTTAGAAGTGGTGTTTTGGTCAGATATTTTAATGGAGTTTTGGGTCGTTAGATGCTGGGTTCCCTACGTTTAGTGGGAAATACAGCTTTCGCAGTGTCTTATGCCTGGATCAGTGGATTTCTGGCCTTTTTGGTGTGGTGTGGTTTTGGTGTTGTGTTGGCCCTTGTGGGAGTTTTGAGGGTTCGCTCTGTGCTCTAGTGGAGGATCTCGGTTTGCACAAGTCACCTGGATGTGGAAGGTCGCATGGTCTGGTTTCGTGTTTGCGGCTTCCTTTTTTTCCTTTCCTTCTTTCTTTTCTTTCTTTTCTCTTCCCCGGGCCCCACCCCCACTCCTTCCTCTTCTTCTTCTTCTTCTTCTTCTTCTTCTTCTTCTTCTTCTTCTTCTTCTTCTTCTTCTTCTTCGTTGGAGGGAGGAGAGACATAGAGAGGGGGATGAGACGTGAGAGAGAGAGAGAGAGAGAAAGAGAAAGATGGCTGGAGAAAGGAGGATGTAGTAGTCGTCGTGCAACTGTTGTCGTGTGGAGGAGGAGAGGAGCAACTCATGGAGGGGCGACATCATTCGTCGTTCGCCGCTCGTTGTTGCCGCGCCTTCAGTGAAGGTACGCACCCCGTAGGTTTTATTTTGGTTCCAAATTTGTACCATAGGTGCATGATAGTGTGCTGGTAATTGTAGTAATTTTTATTAGAATTTATTGTGCATTTGTTAGCCATTTATAGCCATATTTATGGTCTAGGGTGAATAGTGCCTCCTTTATGTTTTCTATTGATTCCTCGAGATCCGCTTGGTGGATCTCTATGTTGCTTGTCTGGTTTGAAAGATCTCATCAAATCTTCATTTTGATATATTGTTTGCATAGTTTGGATTGGTGGTTTGCAAGATTGATTGGGCTTTGGATCCCATTTCGGGGTGCCTTGCAGTCGCCAGGTTCAGCATGTCAAATTATTTCGGTATGCCGTTTTTGTTGCAGATTGTCCCTTTGACCCTTGGGTTGGTCAACCGAATTCGTTCGATATGCCGTTCTAGAAGTCTTGGGTGTTGACAGAATTCCTGGTTCGGTCGATCGAATGTTTTTGGTTTACCGAATCAGGGGTTTTTGGTTGACCAAGTGGTTTTTTGGTTTGCCGATCTGGTGCCTTGAGCCCAGGTTCGGTCAACCGTTCTTTTTCGGTCTGCCGATCCAGGCTCTATTCTTGTATTAAGATGTTTTATGTTTTGATTAATATATATATAATATGCATACATATATGTGTATATATATATTTTTTTTTATATATATTAATCTTGGGAGATAAATATAATGGCATAAATGATTAAGATAACCATTAGTATGATTGTAGGGTTTGTCTAAAATGAATTAGCAAGATTCCACCTAGGGTGTGGGTAGAATAAAAGATGATATGATTTAGAAATAATAGGTTCTTTCCCCAGATGGTTTAGACTGGCCTTTAGGGATAATGATAGCATCCCTAGGTCTAGGGCTTGTGTGGTTTTGTGTGTGGTGCACTGAATGGAGTATTTAGTGGCACTGTTCTCAGTGTTTGAGCCGATCTAACTGTGCTCCCAAGGGATATGAGCTAGTAGGTGTCATACACTTGGGCATCAAAACGTGGAGTTCTAGTTGTGTTTGTTATGTCATGGTGTCTTCTGGGTGGGTTTGACACTCAAAAGATGTTTTGTTGGTGTTTTCTTGCGTTGTGGTCGTGGGTTGAGCGTGGTGCTCGAGAACCCAAACTTTCCCAAGGTGTTTTGCTTAGGCCTGACAGGAGAGCTGTTGAGGCTGTGTTTTGTTTATGGTTTCTTGACCTTTGGTTTTCGTGTCGCTACTGGGCACAGTGTTTCTTAAGTTTTAAAGAATATTTAATGGTTTTTGAAAAGGTTTTCCAAAAAAGAGTTTTGAAAAGAAGAAAGTACAAATTTGAAAATAATTTTGGAAACAGTTTTCCGGTGCTTTCTGTTTGCGTTGGGGGGCGAGATACCTAAGGCTAAGGCTCGTCGGGTCTTGGAGGTATGACACTCCTCGACTGTTGTTTCGAGGCTACTGTTGTGGTCCATGGGTTGAGGTGTTTTGTGGCATGACAGGGAGGTATGATACTTCTACTGTCGCTGTGAGCACTGAGGCTCAGGTGTTGTTGGGTGTGGAGGTATGAGACTCCTTTCTGAGTACCGTGTGGAGGGCGCAGTGAGGAGGCGTACCTTGTGGTAGCCAGTGTGGGTGGAACGCGCGACCCATAGCTGGTAGTGTCCTAAGAGACAAGACTACTTTCCTAGAAGGGATTGGCTTTGTGAGGGTTCTCCAAGAGGGAGAATCACGAGACGGTGGTTAGCTTCTACACAGGGTGGCACACTGTGGCAGTGCGACGCCATGGTCGCTCCTTGTTGGACTACTTGTAGCCAGTGTTGTCTGCTTGGCGTCAAGCAGTTCGACACACTGTTTGTGATTGTATTTGTGTTTTGTGCGGAGTCTTGGTTCAGGAAATCTGGCTCTGGGCCTAAAGGAGGTCGTGGCTTTGGCGCCTGTTGAGGTGTAGTGTTTCGGGAGCGGTGGCTCCGTAGTCTGTGAGTAGAGACTCCGTGGCTTGGTGTTGTGCTTGGGTCCAAAGGAGACCATGTTGTGCAAAGCAGAGGCTTTGTAGTTATACTTTGCTATGGCTTTTGGACTTGACATGGCAAGAGTGGCCATCTCGAGCATGCATAAAAGATTTTGAAAGAGCATACACATGGTTTTGAAAAGTAAAAAAAAAGAAAACAATGATTTTAAAGGCATGGTTTTGTGATTTTATGACCTGTCGAGCAGTGGTAGACTTTCTGGTTTGGTGTTGCGACATCCGAGAGGGATACCAGTAGTTGTGTGCTGGGTGTCGGTAGATTTCCCTTTTGGTTTGGCGGCATCCAGCTGTAATGCCTGTGCTTGGTTGCCCTCGGCATAGGTTGTCAGGTTGTAGGTGGGGTACGTGCTTGGTGATTGTTGAGTGGTCACTCACGTGTGCTTTGTTTTGTGTGTTTTGGCAGGTGCATGATAGTAGCTGTTGGTTACTAATGCATATAGGAGAAGTCACGCTGCCACACATCAGGGATCCAAGTGAGCGTTAGTTTAGTTTTATTTCTGTTGTTTAGTGGTTTTATTTTACTGTTGAGAGTACTTAGCCTTAACTGCATTATTAGTGTAATTGTTGGTTGATAATAAAGATAAAACAAATAATTAAATGGAAATTTGTAGCTTGGTTTAGTGGTAGCGACTTAGGAGTCGTTACAGTTGATATCAAAGCTTAGGTCCACCTAGGAGCACTAGTCTAGGTATGTCTGGTAGTGTGACTACTGTAGAATTGCATATCATGCATTCCTGTACCTTGATTTTATTGATTTTCTTGATTTTCCTGTACCTAGTTGCTCTTTTTCGGCAAGGATTTTATGTGAGGGACCACAAGGAATCTGAGAGTGACGGTCTGCATTCTCATTTGGAGATGGACGTCGACTCCTTGTTGGAAGGATTCCTAATGGTTGGATTTCTCGTGATCGTCGATTTAGTAGGGTTGCTTTGGAGACAATAGTTGGGAACGAAGCATGAAGCGGCATTTGCTCTTGTGGAGCGGTTCACTAGGGTTCCACAACTCCATGGAGCGTGGTGTGACTTTGTGCTGGTTGGCAAGGTAGGAGGCCCTATGGTGCGTGTGGTCAAACGAGTCATGTTGCCTAGAGGTTGTTCACGTCTACCATAGGTACTGGTCTGTTGGGTGTGCTATGCATGCGAGGAGGCAGGGCGTTTGCTGAGAAGGTGCCTTGTTCCTTTGAGGAGGGGGTTAGGCAACCTTTATCTGTTGACCAGAGGACATGTTTGCCTTTAAGAGGGTTAGCTAGCACTCAGTGCTAGGCAGTTTGGTGTTTTACTGTGGAAGATAGGGTGCAGTAGTTGTCTGTCTCTGATGTACCCTCCATGGTTAATGCTGCTTGTTGTTTGTTTATTTGTTTATTGTTGTTGTTTGCCTGTTTATTTGTTTGTTGCCTGTTCTTACCGGTGTTTGTTGTTGTTGGTAGTCTGTGTTCGTCGTCGGTCATCTGTCTGGTGTTGTTGGTGGCAGTGTGGGAGGATGCCTGCAACGCCGTCCCCCTGTTGTCGCATCTAGGTGAAGCGTGAGGCTTCTTAGATGTATAGTTGTTGTTGTTGTCTTTGTGGTGGATGCAGAGGATACTTTGAGTTCCATCCTCCTATGGTCTCTAGGTGATTCAGTGGGTCCCCAGATGTACGTTGCCGTCTCTAGGTGACTCAGTATGACCCCAAATGTCCGTTGTCGTCTCTAAGTGACTCGGTGGGTCCTCAGATGTCTATTGTGATCTCTGGGTGACTCGGTGGGTCCCCAGGAGTGTATTGTTGTTTTGGGATGGCTCTGGTGAGTTCCCCAAGTCTGTATTATTCCTTCCAGACACTCTGTCTAAGGACAGGGTATCTGGGGGGTGCGTGTGGAGTCGCGCATTGGTGTTGTGCAGTTGTATCTTGGACAGGGTATCTGGTTAGGGGTCGGCCATGGAGTGGCATAGCCTAGTGTGTTGTTTGTTGTGTGTTGTCTGGGGTATCTTGTCGGAATACCTAGTTGGCTTGGTTGGTTGTGTCTTTGATGGATTTGTGGCATTTGGGTATTAGAGATTTTTCTCCAATGTTTCCCTTAGGTGTCCTGTTATTGATTTTCTTATTTGCTTGTAGGTTGGATGGCATAGCGCTATTCGACTTATGGAGATCTTCTTTCTCCTTTGTTTGCTTTTGGGTTTCAACGACGGAGATGGGGTGAGTCAAG